>SKCR01055036.1:0-140274 GCA_019454045.1 Zanthoxylum bungeanum | reverse complement strand
ATACCACAACCATGGATTTAACAGATTGCCAATCATATAATGAATACTTATGCCCTGTACAGAGGACTGACAGATCCTATCTTGATACACACAAGATATCATGATCATGAGTCTATTCCCAACGAACATGCGGAGGTCTGATCTAAATAGATCGATGACGTGACTGTCATCTAAGTGTGGAGGATAACTCATATATCCACAATGGTATCTCAAGTCAAAGAATCATGATGCTACTCAACCCTAGAAGATTCCTATTGACGTTGGTGTACCATCTATTAGGTAATCTTCAGTGAGTCATTCAGTGTTTATCAAATAAACACCTGCACGTCTATACGAGTCTCCCGAGACTCATGGTTCATTGGGATAAACCATCAGACCAAGTCCGATATACGATATGTATTGGTCTCAACGGATTTTACTAACCGACCCATGTCAGTAAATCTTGACCATGAACTTAATTTGATAATATATTTCTAGTAGTGACACTTCCCAATGTCAATTACAAGCTACGTTGTAATTACGCACTATATTATATATTATCGGGTCTTTGTCTAATATATATATATATATATATATATCACTAAACATGATTTAGTTTCAATCTATTGAATTAGATAGAATATATATAATAGAAAACAAGAGGTGAAACCATAAATAAGTAATATTATGGAAAAATGTATTACTCGTATTCATGAATCGGACATAAATACGATCCGATTGGCGCTCTAAGCACTAACCCTAACATGTTTCGCTATTGGCACGAGGAGAAGAGCATTCCCTCGTGGTTTATTTTTTATTTTGCAGGTCTTTGCAGATCATTCCCTTCTGAGATTGTAGCATGTCAAATTGCAGCATGTCGAGAGCATGCATTAGCCCAAGGTGACATGAGATGAGCTTCTTCAAGCAAAGAAGCCAGTGGATGGACTGACCAGAGTTATCTCAGGTCAACCTCTTCGGTCAGAAAAGGCCTAGTCGAAAAGATGACTAAGTTATGAATCAGAAGCAGAGGTGCTAGATTAAGGTTATGAACCCGATGTGGATTTTCACAAGAATGAGCATTGAAGCTTGCAGTTGTGATACATGTTATGAGGTGGTGCAAACTTGAGATTCTGGATTTGATCAAGATTGAGCATCAACATGAGAATGAACCACATTCTTTTATGAAGTTTCTGGCATCAAGTTACCAACTCGTTGATACCGAGAACTATGAGACAGATGTTGGTGGTGGGTTTTTATCTTGGGGAAGATTCAAATACTGAGGAGGGGCAGAATTGGTAGTCTACTTAGCGAAAAATAGATAATATGAGCCTAACGACTCGGAAATACAGATGAAATTTGACAAAAGGATCTGACCCTATTATACAGAGAAGTTCATACAAGGGCTGAGTGTGTTGATGATGAAGTAGGTTGGTACACCGACCCGACCTAGAGAAGAAGTGATGGATTTATGTTCATTTGAGTATTTGTGAAAACCTAACTGATGGTCCATGCTTAGCAACCTGACCTGGTTGAAGAGGTCAAATGGATTTTTGACCAGTATCATCCACCTCGGTATGCTGATCCGAGGAACGAAGATGAGATCACATGCCAATCTGCACTTGAGTCAAGTGATGTATGTCATAAAGAGAGAAGATATCATTATAGAAGGTCAATGATAACTATGGAAAAACAGTGGTTCACCGTGAAAGTAGCCCCTGCCAGTCTCCATAGGGCGGTGTAGTGGCAGGAAAGTGACAGAGCAAAGCCGCCATAGGCTGGTGCAGTGATAGGGACAATAGCTCATTTGATTGGGCGAATTGTGGGTAGTTGAGAAGAGTTATTACTGTAATGATGACACAGTGATATGAGCTGACGCCATGGGCGGTGGAATTGTGGATTTGGAAACCTATATAAAGGGGTTGAAGTCTCAGATTCATGGGTGAGCAAAATTTACATCTCAACACTTAGAGAGAAACCAACAGCCAAAAATCTAGTGATAGAGAGAGAAAGTTGGTCGGTTGTTTGGCTATTGAGAGAATTGTAACGGAACTCTTTATAAGTTCATTACCCCACTTGTAGTTCGGGTCGGTTTTGACTCGGAGCAGTAATGAAACACACCTCCTTTCTCCCGTGAACGTAAGTTGAAGCCACTCTCCAAGAACCACATAAATCCTTACATCTACAATTTATCTGTCTGCTTGCTGAGTTTGTATTTGATTCCCTATTAACCAAATAAATTCACTGTTAAGAGAGATTTATTCTATGTTAAAATATCAATGGATCCTTTTGTTATTCCTCCCTTTCCTTTAATACCGTCCATTAGAGAGAATGAAAATTTTCTAAACTCGAGCGTACAGTAAAATCGTGAAATCGCTATACACACCGTTGGATCATAAAAGTATATTGCACATATAAACATTTTTATTTCTTTTTTCTTTGGTTTACAATAATAAGAAAGAGAGACTGAAAATTTTAGTGGATTCAAAATTTATTGAATGGAATGGAAGACATGGGATTGAGGCCAATTTGTAATTAAATTAGTAGTCAATTTGTATTTGTCAATAGATCCACACCCAAATTTTGTGGAAAATATATTCAAATGAAAGACTTTGATAGGTCATGGGTAAACATTGAAAGTAGTTATCAAATAATTTTTTTTTAAAGGAAAATTGTCTTTCATGCAAATTGCAAGACCAATCATAAATAATTAAATATATTATTAATTTTTTAAAAAAATTGCATTATTATCAATAAGTGAAACAATTAATAACCATTCAAAATTTGCTTTTAAAAAATACTCCACCTAATTTACATGATAAGGCACCTTATTATGCATGTATAATATGGTAGTGTTAATTTAAGCACCAAATTTGTCTTTATTTCTTCAAACAAAAGTAATTTTTTTAAAAAAAAAAATTAAAAAATTTTAAAAAATACTACTAGTTCTGCTTCATGGGTTTGTGTGAGCTGTTGTTTAAAATGTTTATTTCAATTTTTTTTTTCACTTGCCATCACTTTCTAAAAATGGTTGTTATACCTTAAACAAATTAAATTTTTTTTAAAAAAAAAAAATACATTCTGTAATTATCAATTGATTTATATGAGTCCATGTAGCATCTTTATCTTATAGTGTTCACAAATCTACAGTAACATCAGCAATATGCCAATATGCCTTGAACCAAAAACAGAAAGTCAAAATGAAGACTTAAATTTTTGAATATGAATATTCATCATTGATTTTCTAGCTAGAGTGACAAAAATTTGTTGAAAGTTGGACAATTAAACAGATAAAATAATTACAAGAAGTTAAAATAATTCAATGTATCTTATGCTATAAAAATAATAGGGTTTTTATAAGTAAATTATAACTCACGTTAGAAATCATACCGTCAAACCATCCGATCCGGGCTTAAATGGGGTAGGTAAAATCTCTAACTATCTCAGATTCTCATAAGAAATACACCTTATGATTCGAACCCAAAATCTGATAACCAAATCCTAAATCTTTTGTCATATGTACATCCATTCAGGACAAATTATAACTTATTTTTCTAATTTTTGAGAAGGAACCAACCCCCTTTTGGTTAAAAAAATTAATCCTTATTCAATAAATAAATATGTTATATAGTCTTGCTTATCCATGAAATTTTATTTGTAAAAAAGTTAATTACTTTTGCACGTAAAAGTGATACCTTTCTTTATAAAAATGAAAAACAAACAGACAAATATAAAACAACCTATTACGAGTGTTCAAATCTTAATTCAATCCGATAACCCGACTCTAATTGATCGGTTGAAATATCATAATTCGTTAAACGTACAAGACAAATCTCAAATTTATTGTATCGTGGATTGATGGTATAGGGTTCAGGATCTCACATTGAGATCATGAATTCGACTTAAGAAATGCGTTTCTTGTAAGAGTCTGTGACAGCCGGGGGTTTTACATGCTCTGCTTAAATCAAAAAGAGATGATTTGACGACTAAATTTCTAACCATTCCCAAAAAAAAAAAAAAGTCTCAATTTTATTTTTAGAAAAATGTTAAAGCCCCATGAACCAATATTTTTTTAATTTAAATAGAAAAAAAAAATTATTCAAAAGCAAATGGGTGCCAGCTTTTTGTGTATGCTACCTCCAAAGTTCATAATATTTTAAAATTCGAAAGAAACAAAAGTTAGCAAAAAACAAAGTGATCTGATTTGTTTGGAATTAACAGAAATTTATTTGAATATCTTCAATAATATTACATACAAAAATATTTTGCTTATAGTCATAAAACATGACAAAATGAATTACTGGTGCAAATTTAATTTCAAAAGTTGTTGAAAAAAAATTATTATCATTGCACTGTTTTATAAATTGAGAAATAATAAACGGATACAAAAAATATTGGTATATAATATTTTATTATTATATCTTTACAAAAATTACATTTGACTACAATCCCTTATATTTTACTAATATATCTTTACATTTTATTATTGTATCTTTACAAAAATTACATTATATTACTAATGATAAAATATTACAAATCAATACTTATTATAGTAAAATATAATGTAATTTTTGTAAAGATACAACAAGTAACATTAAACAGTTAACTTGATGAAAATTTACCATCTACATATACAAGCTAAGTAAAAATGTGACCCTCTCAAATAGTCTCCTTGCAAAATACAGTCTAATGCCTCACACAAGAACATATCAAAACATTTGTTGGAGTTGGAGGCAAATGTTGATGATGCCAAATCTACCTAGCTTTACAGATTCGTCAGTGACTCAATCAGATCGAGCCACCGAAGCTGCAGCTTCTTGCGCTTCCCTGCCATGTGTTAATCTCAGGCATGCGAGTATACACACAAGGGTCTACACACAATCCATTAGAGGGTTGTCCCAATTCCACACTAAGCATCTGTAGCTTGAGTGTTAAGCTCAGTGATTGCCGTGCGGCAAAACCACCACAGATCCTCAAATCACCTGTCGAAAAACCTCAAAGACAGCAGTGGTTCCTCCGTTGAACCAGAGGATTGGGAATGTACTGAAACAGTGGCACTACTAGTGATTTAAAAAATCCATGATTCTTATAAGCTAAGCTTTTGAATTGAGAGGCAGTTCAACTTCAACAATATATGCTAACAATTCTGCAGTAGCTTCTACAATCATTCTTACATACTTTTTACTAGTTAAATGGACTAAATGTCATCTATAGAATTCCCTGCACCTAAATGCTAATATGTAAACACCACGTTGCAACAAGCTATCAGCAAATATAATAAAAGCAACTTACATTTTTCTTCTGTCAAGGAACAGTAGGAAGGAAAAAAAAATCGTAGCACACATTAATTACTAGTCAACCAATATGGAACTATGTTATAGATATACAAGCTTGGAATAAACAGCTTGCAATAGCCAATAGCCGCCCATGAGAAACACACACATCGTCCTATCATATTCAAAAGTGAACACCACTATTCTAACACCCTGCTTTTTATGATACAAGGGTACCTTCCAATCAACTGTAAATCTTCACACCCGTCATCAGAAAATAGGAACACCATCTGCAAAATTGAGAAATAGAAGTCAGATGCAAGACAGACATTTACTATTTAGAAAGAATAGCAGGAGATCACAGGGAAAAGAAGAGGAGCAAAGTTTCACTATGTACCTAATATCAAGCAATGAAAAACAAACAGGTTTGTCCAGATGTCAGCAAGGCACCACATGATTGTTCAGTTGCACAGTGCACAGTGCACAGGCCAAAGTGGCATGCAATTAGCAAGTCAAAAAACTTGGTCATGCAATTAAGGTGAAACAAAAAGATCCCCGAACTCTAATATATTGACAGTTTTACTACACCCTGGGACGCAACCGACTGTAAAATTCAGTAAAGTCAAGCCGGAATAGAAGAAATTTTAAGTCGACATGTTGCTGCACAGGCAACTGAACTAAGAAACCCTCAAGCAACAATGTGTATTCTTTTGCTATTGAATCCAGCTCTTGTCCCATATTTCGAAGAAATTCACCAGCACGTTTTGTAAGAGCTTTCCTGCCATCATTAAGCCATGACCCAGGTTCTGCATACTTTTCATTTGTTTGTCTTGATGATTTGTTCTTGTCTCGTGAGGATAAAGATGATTCCATGGTTCTGCATTAGATTAAAAGCATGAATGAACATGTTTCAATTAACAAAAACAATTGCTCCTATATGATCATTGATTCATTGCTAACAAACATAAATAACAGGTGATATAGTTTGAAGATGGTTACCTAGCTTGCAACTCATAAATTCCTTCATATAACCTATCTGCTTGACTTCTGAATCGCAATATCAGGTCAAACAAGACATGGAGAGACTTGGAAAGCGATTGTGATCGTTCACCAAGGAGAGACTTTTCGAAAATCGAATGGAGGTACTTTTCATGTGCCACAAGTAGATCGTCAAGATCTTTGGCAGCATCCATTTCATTTGAGAAATTAGACCAAGACACCTCCAAGACTTCAAACATAATATAATATTGCAGATTTGTGACAAAATGATTCATCTCATCCCAAAGAACCTGGCAACGTCTCAATGTTGAAAGCAACTGCAGCTTAACTGCATGTTGCAGCTTGGTGAAGGAATTAGAAGTGATACAGTTTGGCTTCATTGCCTTCCAAGCACCAATAAGTGCATGCTCCACCAGTCTGAGCTTCCACAGAAAGTTAAAAATTCTCAAATACCTTGCCATAACAGACTCAGTGAACAAAGTATCTAATGGCACCCTCGCATCATATTCCAATGAGAATACATCCCAACCCCTATCCCCAGAGACATGTGGCACCAGCTTAACTCTTAACCTATCCAATATATCAGGATCATCATACTGAGCATTGGATGACCGAATTGCACTTTCTAGCAATCCAGCGAGCTTGAATGAACTAATAGTATTAGCAGGCTCGGAAAGTTCTGGCCCCACAATATCCATTAGATACTGAACAAAATCACCTTGCCCAAGCAGTAAATATCGCTTGATTGCAAGACAATGTTCTTTGAATTTATATCTCTTGTAAATAACATCCAACAAATGTTTATCAATCCTTTTTGCTGCTTCAATGACCAGAGTCTCAAGTGCATCAGTTTCTCCATACCCAAGACTCCCTCTCCTAGTCGAAGTACCAGCTGCAGTTGCAGCTTCTGTAGCAGCATCAGCCCAGCCACGATCATCACAACAAACACGAAGAAAATTGATTGACTTCCCTGTCCTTAAAATGCACTGAGCAAGTGTGTGTGAAATGAAAGAAGGAAGCATCCCCGAATGAAGCCGGTAACCTTCCCTCCAAAGTGACTCAGCCTTCACAGGTTGACTCACAACAAAGAATTCTGCAAATATATCCTCCAACTCCCCTTCCAAAACCCAACTCCTCACCATTTCAAAAAGTGGAGAGCATACCCGCTTAAGAAAACGTTCCATAAACTCATGCACAAGCAAATCACCATGTTGAGCATGAAAATGAATAGCTCCTGCCATCGCTCCACCCCTCAAAACCCTACATTTATCAACCAAAACAGCCATTAACCTCATTTTCACCATTGGCTCCGCAAACCAAACTGACAACCTCCTCAACGACAAATAATTTCCCGAGCCAGCACTCTCTGAAACCAAAGGAATAGGATTCATAGCCTGTGCTTCAAGCACAGCCAACAACTTATAGTACTCCAATAACTCGTCTTGCAATGCAGTACAAAATGCCTGCCCAACAGTCCCCACATCTTCAGCTGGAAACCGATTCATACTCTCTGAAATATACCCTTTAACCTTCCTAAACAACCAACCCAATTCACAAAGCTTCCTAACCATAACACGTGTAGCCCTAGGCACCTTAAATAAATCTGGTAACACATACCCATCCACTGTAGCATCAAATTTCACATACTTCCCATCAATCCCTTGACAACAATACAACACATCTCTCACTAAAACCTCTTCACTAACCTCATTCTCTTCCTTGATCAAATTCACAAACTCCCTAAATGCAACATCACGCAAATTCTCTGGGTCCTTATTAACAAACAAAACCCCATTATTCCTCCAACCCAGTTGCTTATCCTCCTTCCCAATCAAAACCCTCGAATCATTTTTCGATTCCACTTCACTAACACCCAAATTGGGGAATAAACTAGAGCTCTTCGCACTTTTTCGATCTTCAGATATAATTGTAAGTAAGTAAACAACTGCCCACTTGTTATTAACGCTACCGAAGCCCGTTTTGGACGAGAATTTAGCAAAAAGATCAGCGAAAGAGAGGGCATCGGAAGATTTACCTTGGGTGGCGAGACGGCGCTTGATGGACTCAGCGATGGCGGCGGCATCTGGGGCAACTGAGGGAGTTAATCGACTGGATAAAATGCGTAGAGCGTAACGAAAAGAGGTTTCAAAATTAGGGTTTTGCTGGTGGGATTGTGGGGACTGTGAGAGCAAGCGAAGGACGAGTTCTTTGACTAGATCTATGAGCTTGTTTTGTTCCTCTTCGTCCATTTCTGTGAGACTGAAAGTGAGATAAAAGAGGGTTTCTCGAAAAGCATTGAAATGACGGACAAAGCATATAAAGTTCTTTGATTATTATTATTTTTTTTTTTTAAAGGCGCGGAAATTTGAAGATTATATATTTTTTGAAATTGGCTTTTGAAAGGTTCGATTTAACTAGTAAAATATTATTGATGGAGGTTTTATTTTTGGTATGTGTTTGAACTCATCTAATATCTCTTATTCATCTAATCGAAATCGAACCAGAACCGAAACCGGATTTGTTCAGTTAGGTTAGGTTCGTCCCTAGTCGAACAGAATGGAACTGGACGGTTCCAACGGTTCGAACTAGAACCGTTGGAATCGTTCGATTCCAGCGATTCTACGGTTCCAATCGGAACCTTTCAATTCCGGTTGGAACCGTTGAAGCCTTAAGTCGTTGGGCTGGCTCCCTGCCCTAAGAACCAAAAAAAAAAAAAAAAAAATTAAGGGTAATTCCTAAATTAACCTTAATAATATTAATAAAACGACTAGTTTTATGAACATTTTAGGTATCATAAAAATAATCCAAAAATGTATAAATTATGGTCATTCTTCATTTTTTCAACACATCAATTCTCAATTCTATCAATTTATACAATTCTCTCATTCTCAATTCTCTCATCTTCAATTTCTCATTCTCATTTCTCAATTATCTCATTATTCAATATTTACAAAAAAAAAAAATGGCTAGCTCATCTGAGAAAATCATGTCCAATGTGCCAACCCAAGAGAGCGGCCAAAGTATCGGTATCCGATATTTTCAAAATTCTTTTTCATTTAGTCAAGACTGAAAATGAAGGTCCAAGAGCAATATGCAACTATTGTGGTGTATCTTACAAATTTACTGGCGGCTATGGCAATATGAACAAGCACTTGGATAGACATTGTGTCGTTGAAATCAGACTTGATACAACGCAAACTTAAATGGGTAGGTACGCATCATCTAATAGATGTACGAGTTCTTTATATTTATTTAAATATTCTGATGCTAAAAATAGAGAAGAATTTGCTAAATTTACTTGTATGACACATCTTTCTTTAAGTTTTGGTGAAAAAATTGATTTTACTAATTACGTTCTAAATGCTTTAAATCATGCTGCTTGTAGAATGACTATAAATACAACAAAACGTCAAAATTTTAAATTATACAAAGATGATAAAATTATTTAAAATGAAATATTTAAAGATATTAAAGGTCGTCTTTCTATTTGTTCTGATATTTGGAGTGGCCATTGACAAACACACTCATACTGGAACATGCAAAAATGACTTATTACATTTAGGGTTTTGAGGGAATTAATAGACTGGATAAAATGCGTAGGCGTAACGAAAAGAGGTTTCAAAATTAGGGTTTTGCTGGTGGGATTGTGGGGATTGGGAGAGCAAGTGAAAGACGAGTTCTTTGACTAGATCTATGAGATTGTTTTGCTCCTCTTCGTCCATTTCCATGAGACTGAAAGTGAGATAAAAGAGGGTTTCTCGAAAAGTATTGAAATGACGGACAAAGCTAATAAAGTTCTTGATTTTTTTTATAGGCGCGGAAATTTGAAGATTATATATTTTTTGAAATTGGCTTTTGAAAGGTTCGATTTAACTAGTAAAATATTATTTATGGAGGTTTTATTTTTGGCATGTGTTGTGAGCTCATCTAATACCTCTTATTAGTTGAGATATGTAGCGTTTGTTTTTGTTTGAAGTCTTAATAGGTCTGAATTTGATTGTTGACTGAATAAGTTTGAACGTAAATGATTGAATAATATATTTGCTTTTTAATATATGAATATAAATATTAAATTATTTATTTTTATAATCAACAAATATTTGAAATATAGTAATTTGATATATATTTATCCTTATAATTATTATATATCAAATTTTAAATAAGGTCAAAATCGTCATTAGTGTGAGGCTGGAGTAAATGTCATGGGATCCACTTCCTTTTATGAAATTTTGATTGTCAAATTTATATTTCTCTATTAAGGGAGATTACGGAATTACGTAAAGTATTGAAAGGACACTAATAGATTTAAAATCCATGATCATATTAGTATTTTTATATTGAAATGAAAAATGTTCTGCTAGTGTTTAATTGTTGTCTTGTAGATGGTTGCCGCAAATCCATTAGCGCAACTTTTGGATTATAATAAATTGAAATGAGGTAAGAACTATTTTGAATGGAAAATGAACATCTGCATTGTCTTGGAGTCAGAACGATTGAAGTATGTTACGCTCAATCCAATGTCTGTCAAAATTGTTCCTAATTTGCTTAGTGTATGACACAGAAATCGGCGACGCTGTTCCAGGCTCGCGGCCCGGTCGGGAGTACGGAGTAGCCCGCAGGGGAACTAAACCGGAGAAATAAAATGGAGTCGCCACCCAGTGTGAACTGGGAAAATGATTTAAGGCCGCACTCACCTCTCGCAAGGGAAGACCTCAAACCGTTGGGTTTGGAATGGTCTCTTACTTATGCCACTTGTAATGAACGGATTTATGTAATAATATAACCGAGTCTATGCAACATATCCTAAATCTAAGTTCGCATACAACCTATATCTAAGTTTGCATATAACCTATATCTAAGTTTGCATACATAAAAGTAAGTCCGAATAACGGCAAGCACACAATCTCATGAATACATTAAATCGATAAGCATGGCAATGTAAATAAATAATAATCTAAACATAAACGTAGAAGTGATATAATTAAGTTCCTAATGCGAAGGAAATAACTAAATCATGTTTGGAAATAATCAACTAAATCATGCATAAAAACAACCTAATCATGCATAAAAATAACATATTATTTCTAATAAACAACGAATAAACACAAGATTGGATGAAACGAAATATGTGTGTTTCTCAAGTGGTACGTGGAATTGTATCCCGAGTTCAAACCGCACTACCGTCCATACGGATTCGGCTACGAAATTTACGTCCTGGTTTCCATCCGATATACCACGAGAGATAGCACAAAATCATTCATCCCATGGCCACAACATACATGAATCAACAATACGCATGCGAAGAAATAATAACAAATAACAGAAAAAAAGCGGGAATAAATAAAAGGGTGCCCTCAGGTCTAACCTCTTAAGTCGCCTCTTGGAAGTGCGTTACGCGGTTGTCGGAAGGGTTGATGCTCCGTAACTTTTCCTATTTACTGGTTCGTTGTTTTCCTTCGTTGCCTCGCTGTTTTGGGCTGCTGTTTTCTCTATCTTTGCTGTATTTTCTGGTCGTTGTTTTTTGTTACTGTTTGCGGTAATTAGGAGCTGTTTGGGTGACTGTTTGTGCGGTTTAAGGACTGTTTTGGTTGCAATTTTTTTGGTGATTTAGGGAACTATTCTGGGGGATGTTTTCGGTAATTGAGGGTGTAGTTTGGGGCTGTGTTTTTGGTAATTGAGGATTTAGTTTGGGGGTGTAATTTACGGTAATTGGAGGGGTTTTTAAGGGACCGGTCAAGAAGCTGTGTATGAGTGTTGCTTTGTCTTTGTTTGATCTTCTTTTGTTTATGTTAATGGCCGACTTTGGGGCTGCTATTTGCTTTGTGGCTTTGTTATTGGTTGATCTTGCTTACGGTTCAAAGGCTTTATGGATGTGGTTTCACGTTGGTTGATGAGTGTGTCAGTTTGTGCATGGCCGTGTCGGTTGGTCCTAGTTTATGGCATTTATTTGTGTTGTTTTGTGATTAAGGAGCTTTGTTGGCTGTGTCGGAGAGACGTCTGTGTGTGAGGGTTGATGAATGGCTTTGTTATTGTGAAGAGTCGTGAGTGGCGTGTCAGTGTATGGCGTGAGGTCTGCTGAGAAGGGTGTGTGGCCTGTGACGTGTGTGGCTGCCGAGAGAAAGAGAGTATTAGGGTTTTTTTGCTGTTTACTTTTTTGGCTCGGAGAGAGAGAGAGACGAGAGTTGATCTAGGGTTTATTTTATTGTTTGGTTTTTGGGAGTGAATGCTCTAGGAGAGTGAAGGGTTGGTTTATGGTCCTTTTTATATGAGAAGGTTGAGGTTGTCCTTGTACGAGTAAGGAAAATATCATGCAATTTATAGAGGATATCTTCTAATTAGTGTGCCACAAGGAAATGATCTCTCTAATTTAGGGGGTGATTTGATTTGATTTAATTAGGGAATGTGATTTATGAGATTTGATTTTATTTTATTTAGTTTAGGCATGTGATTTAATTTAATTAGGAAAGTGATTTATAGGATTTTAACATGTGTTTAATGTGTTTGAATATTTTTGGATGTGATTTAATGGGCTTGGAGGCTTATGGGCGTGTAGGATGGTTAGTTGATGGGCTTGGGCGTGTGGTTGGTGGTGTATGGGCTTGGGTGTGTGGCTTGGTGTAGGTTTGGGCTGAGGGTAAGTTTTAAAACAGAGGTCCAACGCGCAAACCCGAAGCTAAGCAAACGAATTAAACCCAACAAGGTTTTGTTTCCCGACTTCTCCCTTCCGACGTCCGTTTCTCGCGACTTCCGTAACTTAAAGAGTAGTGCCTCCATATGAGGCTCATCATCGGGACTTATATGCAAAAATGCAATGCCTACACTTAGACAATACATAGATGTACCAAATGCTTGGAACATTATGAGAACACTCAAGGAGTTGTTCGAAGCAAATTAAGAAAATGAGATATATTTGGGCTAAAATAATATATTCGATATATTAAATGAAATTGGATTTCGACGCGGAATTAAAATTGGATTTTAATTCGGGCAAATGAATTAATTTAGAATTAATTCGCGAGCGACTTCCGTAATAATTTTACTAGGCATCATTATTTAATTAAATTGGATTTAATTAAGTCGCAACGAAAAATTCGTTAATTCGGAATTAAACGAACCCGAGCCCGAGCGAGGTTGCGTGTTGGATTAGCCGATTTAAATTTGGAATTTAAAAGTGGTGGGACCCACTTCACTTACATCAACTTGTTGGACATTTGATGGAAGTGGTTGGGCATATCTTATGGCTTTGATTTATTAGAAGTAAGGCTTGCTTTACTTGTTTTACACACAAGCCAATTTCAACACACAAACTCTATATATAAATTAAGTCAACCTTGGAAGTTGTATGTGGTTACTATTCACATCAAACACATTTCTCTTCTCTCCTCACTGCCGAGCTTCTTCTTCTCCATCTTCTTGTGTTTTGTTTCAAAACCAAGTGAGCTAGCACTCAAAGGAGTTAAATGATGTGATAGGGAGACTCATCCTTGAGTTGGAATCAACAAAGAATGCTTGGAAGCTTTACATACATCAATGGGGAGCTTGGAGCACAACACAAAGGCTTGGATTTTTTGTTATATCCTACATCCAAAACCGATCAAAGTGAGTATTTTACGCATTCTTACTTTGTTGTATTCACATGATTTCTTGCTTAATTGATCTTGGTTTGACCTAGAAAACCCAACATTGGTATCAAAGCCATAATTGAGCATGAAATTGACTTATAGTTTATATACTTGAATTTGGGTAATTTTGCTTGGAGCATGATTTTGTCAAATTGAGTGTTTGGTTATGTTTGGATTATGATAACTTAGAGTTATGCATGATTAATTTGGATAAAATTTGATTAGAAATTTTTTTCCCTATTTCCTTATGATGGCCGAATGTAACTAGAACCCTAGCTCTTGGTGATTTTTGAATTTTTAACAATTAGATGTGTTTAAAATGCATGGAATATATTAGTTTGTGATTTAATTGGATTGAAATCAAAATTGATATAAAAAGTCCCCAATTGCCGTGAGCTATAGGAAGCATATTGGAATTGATTTTGCTTCAATTTGTGTTGGACATAAGTTGATTAATTAAAGCATGATTAATTAGTGTAATTGGTGTTTTGGAAATATTGATTTAACTAATTAATTAAGGCTAATAGACTTTAGCTAATTGAATTGTGATATTAGGAATATTGGAATTTAATTAATAAGGCTTAATTTGGAATTGGGCTATTAATGTTGTATTTGGGCTTAATGGGCTTGGTTGGGCCATGTTTGGTTTAGGTTAATTGGTTGGATCCAATTGGCCTAAAACCATTTCCATAAAGTCCAAATATAATAAATGGGCATTTAAAATTTATTGGGCCTAATGGGCCAAAATTAATTTTGTGGCAAATGGTGATTCCTTATTAGGCTTTGGTTGCCAAAGTCCATGCCTTATAAATTAATTGAAAGCCCATTGACTTTAATTAAATTGACATTGGATGTTAATTGGGTTTTGAAACCCGTTAAGATTAGATTTAGAATCTAAGTCGCAAAGGCTCATTAATAAAGTGTAATTATTTAATTTGGAATTAAATAAAGAATTAGTATTGAATACAAATTAAATTGGATTTAATATTGTAGTTTGATATAATTCAAGAATTCGTACTTTGAGTACTTATTCTTAAAACGAGTGGGACTCGCGCAAATCAAATCGTTGTTTGAACATTGGATGATCATTAATCAAAGATTAATTAATTGGATTAGATTGATTGATAACATTCTTTATGTGAATACATAAATGTGATGTATGAATAATGTATAGCGGATGGATATTAGATGGGTGAGGGCAATTTTGGAAATTGTTGTAATAAATTTGGAATTTATTAAATTGGACCTGCGTGTCCATCCTATTACCTTTTGACTCTTTGCATTTCTCTTCTCACATATTCCCCTCAATGTAAATGAGGTTTCTTTAGAAGTGTTATGTAATTGGGTAGAAGTAAGAATGGTGCTAGTGGGAGAGAGGAAATAGAGTGATTTGTTCTAGGAATAATTTGTGAGATATACATCCGCATATCATTATTAATTTATTTATCGCACCTTATTATGCTTTTAGAATGCATGTTTAAGGGTGTATGATGAGACCTAATCAAAGATAATTAATTGGTTGCCAATTACGTGAAAAACCCTCAATAAATATTAAGCGTTTTCCTTCCATTGAGTGATTCTTTCTCAAGATCCAAGATTAGCACTGGTTTGTTAGCCAAAGTCAAGATCTTTGTCCATCGCGGATGTGTTTGAATCATGAAGGCTTTGTTCCATATCGCATGTCTTGTCCAAGTTGTGATTTGTTGGCCAAAGTCAAGATCATTTATTGTCCATCGACATCGATTACGAAGCTTTCCAAGGTCAATGGGTCCCGCTTAACTGGAATCATTAAGCTTGTTGTGCCAAAGCCAAGGCTTAGTTGATTCAGAGGAAAAATATTATGGAATATATTGGATATATTGGCATATATTATATATATGTTTCGGACTTGGAGGTCCACCTACTGGATCTAGGAATTGGATGAGATCCAATTGATCTTAAATATCTACCTAATTAAGTATCATACAACTTGTTGGCCAAAGTCAATGTTGTGTGTTATTTAACGGGATCCTAGCCCCCTAGGAAACTAGGTTTCCCGAGTACTCAACAGAGGGTTAGAGGCTCGCCGAAAAATAGTAGGAGGCAAGTATTAAATTTACAATTTCGTTTAGATACTTGCCAATACTCGCTCATTTCATTTTTCGTCATTGTTTATTAAACATATTAGTTGGACTAATATTTAATTGTTGTTTTAATTAAACAGTTGGACCGCATTCAAATTATTTCATTTATAGTTGATTATATAATTGGATTATAGTAATCAATATATTTGAATTTAACCAATCAAATAGTAGTTGATTATATAGTTAGACTATAGTAATCATTATATTTGATTATACCTGAAATCGTTGATTGGATAGTTGGACTATTGGAATCAAGATAGCTGAAAGATTAGCGTTTAGAATATAATCCTGGGTGAAAATGTTTCTTAAACGGCTCCAATTTTCAAATTGGGAATAGAACCTCATGATAGTCATGAGAATTGAGAAGTTATTCTATTTGATAGAATGACATCTAGGGCCTGAGCCCGGAGTTGAGCAAATAGTAGAACATGATCTTTGGAAGAATCATGTAATGACAACTTTAGTGCTCAATCTTTATGCTTGCCGCAAAGACTCCTTAATTTCTTCGTCAGAACTAAGGATTAGATCCTTATAGTATGATATTGAAATTGAAGGATCTTCATAGATCTATACTTAGATCTTAGAAGTACTAATTTAATAGAAAATTCTTGGAGAGTTAATGGCTATGCTCAAGGAGACAAAACCAGAGTTTGCAAAAGGGCAAGAAGCGCAATGCGCATCTTACTTCGACATCCCAGAAGGCCAAAACTTGGCCAAAGGCTTCTGGAGTGTGGAAAAGGGCAAAGGCAAAAATCATCATTGTCTTCTGGGAAGACAAAGGACATATCCCAAGATGTCTGCCTAAATTGTGGTAAACGAGGTCACTGGATGCGTGACTGCCATAAGGACAAGGCAAATATGAAGGAAGAGAAGACGGGGCAAGGCTCCGGCTTCAAGCTTGTTTGTCATAAACATGTTCACTACTAGTTTCAAAATTGGATTTTGATAATAAAGTGTGGTACATAAATATGTACTGATATGCAGAATCTGCTGATAAGCAGAATACTGACTTCAGTTGAGATCTACCTACGAGTCGGAAACGGGACGAGAGTCGGTGTTTTAACCGTAGAAACCTAAGTTTAGGAATTGCCTTTGGGCATGTACTTAAATTAGGAAACTGTTAAAATGTACCTAGTTTGACTAGAAACATTATCTCTATATCTAAGTTTAATCCGTTGCGGGTATACCTTTATATTCTAGAACACTAAGTGTTTTATTTTATAAAGATGATATTGAGATAAACACATTAGATGTGAATAACAATATTTATATTTAGAATATAAATGAATCTCGAACATATGATATGACAAACAAATAGCTCAAACTGAATTAATCAGTTGAGACTTATTGGTGACATTGTTGTCTGGGACACATTAACAAGACTCGTATATCCACACTTTCGAAGAGTGGATACTAGGACGGATTTGATTCTAATCAAATGATGTTTACGAATCTTGTTTATTAGGCAAAGTGCCTAAAACACCTTTTACTTGGTAAAAGTGCAAGTGCCACCGATCTGTTAGCCCTCGTTCATAGTGACGTAAGTGGGCCCATATCTAGCTAGGCTAGAGGTGGATATGAATACTTCGTAACCTTTACGGATGTGGCATCGCGTTATGGTTATGTGTATCTTTTGAAACACTAGTCAGAAACTTTTAGAGTTTCAACTCGAAGTAAATAGACAGACTGGCTAAAGTATTAAACCGTCACGATTAGACCGTGGTGGAAAATACTTAAGTAATAAGTTTCTCGAATATTTGAAAGAGTATAGTATTATTTCATACTGGACTCCTCTCGGAACACCTCAATTTGACGGTGTGTCCGAACAGAGAAACCGAACTTTGTTGGACATAGTAAGGTTAATTATGAGTCGCTCTGAGCTACCATTTTCCTTCTAGGGATACGCATAAAACAGTGCAAAACTTATTTTGAATAAGGTTCCATGAAAATCTGTTAGACAGATTTCATATTAGATATGAACAGGAAAGAAACCAGGTTTCCTCATTCCTGAAGATTTGGGTATGCTGGGCATATGTTTGGATGATACCAAACTGGAACCCAAATTGGATAAGTACCTAATTTGTAATTAGTTATCCTAGGGAAACCAAAGTATCTTACTTATACAACTCACAAGAGAACAATATAATTGTTGCTCTCCATACGGTTTTCCTAAGAGGAATACATATGCAGTAGTAAGTGTGAGGAAAGTAAAACTCGATGAAAATAAGAGTAATACTGTTCCAGGCACCGATTCTTTAATGGAACACAAACAGTTCATCAGGGATGAAACTGTACCACAATCTTCAAATACACAAGAACCGTGCAAGTCGGAGAGAGTCAGAAAACAACCTAGGAGGTATGGGTTTCTGATCTCACCTCATGTAGATGTCAATCTTATTGAGGAACACGAACCGGCTACGAATAAGGAAGTGATACAAGGTATCGATTCCCTATTATGGAAAAGTGCCATGAAGTCTGAAATGGATTCCATGTATACCAACCAAGTTTGGACATTGGTTGTTGTACCGGAAGGCATTGTGCCTATTGGTACTAAATAAGTATTCAAAGAAGACAAACATGGATGGCAACATACAAACGTACAAAGCTAGGCTTGTAGCGAAAAGGTATCGTTATCAATATTGTGTCGATTACGACGAAACCTTTTACCTGTTGCCATGATTAAATCCATTTGGATAATGCTTGCTAATGCTGCATGTTTGATGAGTGGTAAATCTATCACTATTTTCCACTCATTTAACCTAATATTTTATATAGTTTCTTGAGTTTTGTGAATATTTTGATGTGTTTTGTGTTATTTTGTAGATAAATAAAGTTTCAGGACATTATGGAGGTGATTTGGAGCAAAACAATGAAAATTAGAAAAATAAGCATTTTGGTAATTTGGGCGCGTCGCGACGCACAAGCCTTTGGCGTCGCGACGCCTAACGTGCACCAGGTCATGCTAATGTGCGCCGGGTCAACGGGTCAGAATATGAAAAGTTTGACTTTGCTAACGTGCGCCGTGCCACGTGTCACCATCACAGCCGATTTTCTAACGTGCGCTGTCAGAATATAAAGCCAACAGGTTTGGGATCCACCGACCCAAAGCTCGCTACATAGATGGAAGGTATTGTATATAAATAAAAAATAGAGAAAAAAAAATCAAAGAAAAAAATCAGAAAAATGAGAAAAATTATTCCATTGCTGCATAAAGGTGTGAATTCTGATAAAACTTTAGAACAAAAATATTACTCTCTTATCAACTATACTTGTGACTGTTGTGGGCATAAATGAGTTGTTTAATATTTTGTTAGCTGTGTGTATGGAAAATGGTAAAAATGATCGGAGAATTTACTTATTCAGTAATTTAGAAAGAAAGAAAACAACTAGTAACTTGGAGTAGAAATTTCACCTGATTAGTCACTAACTTCTTTATTCTCTTTTCGCTTGTCTTTTTGCTTTTGTGTGCATTAGTTTCACTACCTTTTTACTTTTGTAAAATGTTTGTGGGTATCATTGCTATAAGCCCTCACGAGACTACAACTCGTCCACTAGGGACACCTGGTGGTTTAAAGGCTTGTTGCATATGCTAAATGCAACCGTGATCCCTACGAAAGTGGCTTAGTTAAATTTTATTTTAAATGTTATTTATTTTATTTTATTTTATGTTTTGCTCGAGGACTAGCAAAATGTTAGGTTTGGGGGTGTGATGAGTGGTAAATCTATCACTATTTCCCACTCATTTAACCTAATATTTTGTATAGTTTCTTGAGTTTTGTGAATATTTTGATGTGTTTTGTGTTATTTTGTAGATAAATAAAGTTTCAGGACATTATAGATGTGATTTGGAGCAAAACAGTGAAAATTGGAAAAAGAGGCATTTTGATAATTTGGGCGCGTCGCAACGCGCAAGCCTTTGGCGTCGCGATGCCTAACGTGCACCGGGTCATGCTAATGTGTGCCGGGTCAACGGGTCAAAATATGAAAAGTTTGACTTTGCTAACGTGCGTCGTGCCACATGTCACCATCACAGTCGATTTGCTTACGTGCGCCGTGCCACGTGTCATCATCCTACGGTGCTGACAATCACCATTGCCACGTGTGCCACGTGTCACTCCACGTCACCGCCACGTCATCATCCACATCACCAGTTGACCGATTCAAAGTGCCACATCCTCACCACGTCATCATCAACCAATCACCATGTGCCACGTGTCGTAATCCTACGGTGCCGACACTCCCTTTCGCCACATGTCTCCACGTCACTGCCACGTCATGCCACGTCAGCATAATATTGAGCTCTCAGCCGCCTTGCAACGTATCGCCTTATCTTCTTATCTGAATTGCCACGTGTCATCACCAGAGCATGCCACGCCTAACTGTTCCAGCGTCGCGACGTTGGTTTGGCGTCGCGACGCGAACCCCTTACCCGAGCCTATAAATTCAGTTCGAATTTTCAGTTTTAGATGTACCATTCCCTCATTTCTTTGATGTAAATAAGGAGTTTCTCTCTCTAGTTTCTTTTAATTTAAGTTTTGTAATTAATTTTAATTACTTTTTGTAATAATAGTGTTTTACTTTCTTTACTTTTTACAGTTTTTACTATTTACCATGAGGAGGTAACTTCCCCCTGCTAAGGTGAAAAGTAATTCTTTTACTATTACTATTTAGATTAATCTCCCTTAAAAATAATATATTCACTATTTAAAATTTGACTTAAAAAGATACCGCCATATTGGTCGGTTGGTAATTTATTTTAATCTGGTTTAAACCTGACTAATCAAGGATACCGCCATATTGGTCGGTTGGTAATTTATTTTGATCTGGTTTAAACCTAACTAATCAAGGATACCGCCAGATTGGTCGGTTGGTAATTTATTTTGGTTCCGCCATTATGGCGGGTTTATATTGGTTCCGCCTTTATGGCTGGATTATGGACAAATATTACCGTCCTAATGGCTGGTTGGACTTAATTTGAATTAATCAGGTTACCGCCTATATGGCTGGTTGGTAATATTATCACAAGTTTATATTTATTTTTATGGGAGATATCTAAAATAGTAAATACTAAAAGTAATGCTTTTACCTTAGCATTTCATTTTATTTTATTTTACTTTTCAATTTCTACTTTACCGCATTTTTACTTTTGGCATTTTTACTTTATGTCTTTTATTTTACTAGCCCTAGTTATGTGTTGTAACTAAATTAGTTATCTAGGGTTGTGATGAAATCTAATATCACCGGTTTATAAGGGGTTAGATTATAGTTTTGGTAATATAAAGATTTATTTATTGAGTCTTAATCTTAATGCTTTTTATTAACTGGCCACTAATAAAATTGACTAGGTAAACTTAAAATGAACTAGACATAGGGATTTTAAATTTAAGACCTTAGACTCAATAGCCCACGATCTTCCTTGAGGATAGATAACCCTTTAATAGATTTCCTTATAGGATAGGAATATACCTGTCGGGCGGGGGGGGGTAGCCAAATTGGAACTTAATCTTAATGAATCTAGGTAATTTGGTTGACATAGATATATGGTTCAATTGGATTATACTAGGTATTTGTAATTGACCATCGGAAGAGGCTTTTACATAATTTAGTGTTTCAGGTTAATAAATCAATATATTACCCAACTTTAAGTTAACCACTTCATCTTTAAATAATATTGGAAGAAATCACAACCCTAGATAGTTTTTAATATTGAATTTTCTTAAAACCTACTTTCGACAATTTTATTTACTTGCTTTTAAATTTAGAATCGTCACCATTTCAACCAAATCAATCAACCTGTTAGATACTAGTAATCATTTGACCTCATAAAATTAATAGCTTAGGTATTAAGTCCTCGTGGGATCGATACTTTTTATACTACTTGAACGATACGTACGCTTGCGTTATACGTGTGTGTGTTTACACCGGTCAAGTTTTTGGCACCGTTGCCGGGGACTTATTTATCTTTTACTATTAGTTTAGAGGTTAAATACCTTTACTTGTATCTAATTTTTTTTACTTATTGTTGTTGTTTTCTTGTATTTCAGGTTCTCAGAAACTTCATGAGACGAACCAGAAGCTTTGAACTCCGACCGCTTGACCCGGAAATTGAAAGAACCATCAGACAGTTGATTAGGGAAAGGCGAGAAGGCCAAGAAGCTTTAGTCAACATGAACCTGAACCTTTGGAGGTTGCACCACCAATTCCCATTCGAGACAGAACCATTCCGGTGGTTGACAGACTCATTTCTTGTATTGTACTTCCTCCCTTACCAGCAAATGCATGTGACATCAAAACTTGCATTCAGATGATTCAGCAGTCAGTTCAGTTTGGGGGGAATGCAACTGAAGATCCTAATGCCCACATCAGCAACTTCCTGGAAGTTTGCGGCACTTTCAATTACAACCGAGAAGCTGAAGAAGCAATGAGATTGCGTGTTTTCCCATACTCATTGAAGGACAAAGCTAAAGCTTGGCTATATTCACTACCAGCAGGTTCTATCACAACTTGGAACACTTTAACCACCAAATTTCTTGCAAAGTACTTTCCACCAGCCAAAACCGGAAAGCTGAGGAATGACATCACATCCTTTGTACAACAAGATTCAGAAACTCTTTACGAAGCTTGGGAAATGTACAAAGATTTGCTCCGGAAATCTCCTCACAATGAGATTCCAAAATGGCTTCAAGTCCAAACATTCTATAATGGACTATCTGGAATAATGAGAACCACAATCGTGCTGCTGCTGGAGGAGCTTTAATGGTGAAAGGAGAAGATGAAGTCTGGGAACTAATCGAAGAAATGGCCAACAACAATTCCTTGTGGCCAACAGAAAGGAGCATGATCCAAAAAATTGCAGGAATTTATGAAAGTGGAGCCAATACAACAGTCAACGCCAAGCTAGATCAGATATGTAAATTCATGGAGACTCTTACCACTGGATCCACAAGTTCACCATATATAGGAGCACCAGAGTCGAACCAACTTGAAGATACGGTGAATTATGTCAATAATTTCAACAGACATGTGAACAATCCATATTCCAACACCTACAACCCAGGGTGGAGGAATCATCCTAATTTTTCATGGAGCAACAATTCAGGGCAAAAGAACAATCCACCACCTAGATTCCAACAGCAGAACTATCCACCACCTGGATTCCAGCAACAGAACAAAAGCCAGGAGCAGACAAATGAACCAGGAATAGCATAAGTGTTGGCTCAGTTAAAAAAGTACGATGCTATCTTTCAGAGCCAATCAGCTTCCATCAAAGCACTGGAGAATCAAATCGGACAACTGGCTAATGCTCAGAGTTACAGACCGCCAGGTAATCTTCCCAGCAACACAGAACCAAATCCAAGGAACCGAGGGAAGGAGCAATGTCAAGCCATTACCTTAAAAAGTGGTACTGAGCAACAAAGATGTTGGAATTAAGGCAAAAAAATGAGGAAGTTCCAAAAGATGCAGTTCCAGAAGCAAAGGAAAAAGAAGCAAAGGAAAAAGAACAGATCATTCCACCTCCACATTTTCCTTAACGACTTCAGAAAAACAAACTGGACAAGCAGTTTGCTCGATTCCTGGAGGTTTTCAAAAAGATGCACATCAACATTTCATTTGCAAAAGCCTTGGAACAAATGCCCAGCTATGTAAAATTTATGAAAGACATTCTTTCACGAAAACGGAGATTGGGAGACTACGAAATGGTAGCATTAACGGAAGAATGCAGCGCCATCATTCAGAGGAAACTTCCCCCGAATTTGAAAGATCCTAGCAGTTTCACTATCCCATGCACCATTGGAGAACATTACATCGGTAAGGCTTTATGTGATTTAGGAGCCAGTGTTAACTTGATGCCTTTTTCTATTTACAGGAAACTGCATATTGGAGAAGCAATGCCTACCTCAGTTTCACTGTAACTTGCTGACCGAACACTCGCATTTCCAAAAGGTGTTGTTGAAGATGTGCTGGTCAAAGTAGACAAACTAATTCTCCCCGCAGATTTCATCATCCTTGACATGGAAGAAGACAAAGAAATACCTATCATTCTTGGGAGACCATTCTTGGCTACATGTAAAACTGTGATTGATGTGCAAAAAGGAGAACTGACCATGAAAGTGCAGGACCAAGAAGTGTCCTTTAATGTTTTCAAAGCCATGAAATTCTCGAGTGATGAAAATGAAGAAGAATGTTTCATAGTTGATGTTGTTGATAGTATCGTTCAAAATACTAAGCCAAATCCCACAGATACACTTGAAGCTTGCATCACCAACATGACTGACAGCGAGCTAGATGCTGAAATCCTGGAATGTATCAACTACCTTGACAAACCATTCCGATTCAAAGCAACACCATTTGTTGAAAGCTTGGAACTGCCAAAGAAAGATCGAATCAAGCCTTCGATTGAAGAACCACCACAGTTGGAGCTGAAGTTACTTCCGAGTCATCTCATGTATGCATTTCTTGGAAACTCTTTTGAATTACTTGTTATTATTTCATCTTCGCTAACATTGGAGCTGGAAGAAAAGCTACTGAGAGTATTACGAGAACACAAAAAAGCCATTGGTTGGACTATAGCAGACATTCGAGGCATTAGTCCATCATTTTGCATGCACAAGATCCTGATGAACGATGAGTACAAACCCACAGTGGAACATCAACGGAGACTCAATCCAATCATGAAGGAAGTCGTAAAGAAAGAAATGATCAAATGTTGGATGCTGCTGGCATCATTTACCCCATCTCAGACAGCAGTTGGGTAAGTCCTATGCAGTGTGTGCCGAAGAAAGGAGGAATTAATGTGGTTACCAATGAAAAGAACAAGTTAATCCCAACAAGAACAGTGACTGGATGGAGAGTATCCATGGACTACAGGAAACTGAACAAAGGCACGAGAAAGGACCATTTTCCGCTACCATTCATTGACCAGATCTTAGACAGACTGGCAGGACATGATTTCTATTCCTTTGTGGACGGATATTCAGGGTACAATCAGATTTCCATCGCACCGGAAGACCAGGAGAAAACTACCTTTACATGTCCCTATGGTACATTTGCTTTCCGCAGGATGCCATTTGGATTATGTAATGCCCCTGCTACATTTCAGCGTTGCATGATGGCCATATTCTCAGACATGCTGGAGCAGAGTATGGAGGTTTTTATGGATGACTTTTCTGTGTTTGGAGATTCGTTTGACCATTGTTTGCAAAATTTGGAACATGTGTTACAAAGGTGCGAAGATACAAACCTGGTACTCAATTGGGAGAAATGTCACTTCATGGTACATGAAGGCATTTTTCTTGGACATCGAATCTCACAAAAGGGGATTGAGGTAGACAAAGCAAAGATAGAGACAATTGAAAAACTACCTCCACCAACATCAGTAAAAGGTATTCGAAGTTTTCTTGGACATGCAGGTTTTTACAGGAGATTTATCAAAGACTTTTCCAAAATTGCAAAACCTCTTTGCAATCTTCTGGAGAATGATGTGCATTTCAACTTCACCAAGGAATGCCAGGAAGCTTTTGCGATCTTAAAACAGAAGCTAGTCTATGCCCCCATCATAGTAGCACCAGACTGGACCATTCCATTTGAGGTGATGTGCGATGCTAGTGATTTTGCTGTAGGTGCAGTTTTGGGACAACACAAAGCAAAGATTTTCCACACCATTTATTATTCCAGCAGAACTCTGAATGAAGCTCAACTCAACTACACAACCACCGAAAAGGAGTTGCTAGCAGTTGTGTACGCTTTTGAGAAATTCCGCTATTATCTGTTGGGTCCCAAAGTGTTGGTCTACACAGATCATTCACAAATCAAATACTTGATCACGAAGAAAGATGCCAAACCCAGATTGATAGGTTGGATACTTCTTCTACAAGAATTTGACGTGGAGATTCGAGACAGGAAAGGGACAGAGAATCAGGTGGCAGATCATCTATCGAGGCTCGATAATGGAGAAACAGCTGACAAAGATCTGTCAATCAAAGAAACCTTTCCAGATGAACAACTGTTTGCCATGAAACAACAGAAAGTCCATTGGTATGCTGACTATGTCAACTACATTGTGTCAGGAAAATAGCCGTTGGAATGGACAACTCAGCAACGGAAGAAGTTCTTCAAAGAAGTCAAGCACTATGTCTGGGATGAGCTGTACATATTCAAACGGTGTGTTGATCAATTATTGAGACGATGTGTTCCACATGAGGAGGTCAACAGTGTTCTGCAGCACTGTCATTCATCACCATATGACGGACACTTCAGCGGAAACAAAACTGCAGCCAGAGTCCTACAATCAGGTTTGTTCTGGCCCACTCTTTTTAAAGATGTTTATCTTTTTGCTTTTCAATGTGACAGGTTCCAGAGAACGGGTAATATTTCCAGGAGAAACGAAGGACCGTTGCAAAACATTCTAGAAGTGGAAATATTCGATGTATGGGGTATAGATTTCATGGGACCCTTTGTTCCATCATTCGGAAACCTGTACATCTTGGTTGCTGTAGACTACGTCTCCAAATGGGTTGAAGCAATTGCATTGCCATCCAATGATTCAAAAGTGGTGATCAAATTCCTGAAAAAGAACATTTTCACTCGGTTCGGAACACCTCATGCAATCATCAGCGATGGTGGCTCACATTTCTGCAACAGATACTTCGATGCACTCCTATTCAAATACGGAGTTACTCACAAGGTTGCCACAGCTTACCATCCACAGTCAAATGGACAGGTCGAGGTTTCAAACAGGGAAATCAAAAGAATCTTAGAAAGAACCGTTGGATCAATAAGGAGGGACTGGTCAACAAAATTAGATGATGTATTATGGGCCTACCGGACAGCTTACAAGACACTCATTGGTATGTCCCCATATCGATTGGTGTTTGGGAAAGCGTGCCATCTTCCAGTTGAGCTTGAGCACAAGGCGTACTGGGCACTGAAGAAGTTGAATTTTGATTCACAAGCTGCAGGAGAGAAACGACTTCATCAACTCAACGAATTGGAGGAATTTCACCTACAGGCTAATGAGAATGCCAAATTGTACAAGGAAAAGACCAAAAAATGGCATGACCGAAAAATAGTGCACAGACAGTTGGAACCAAGGCAGCAGGTGTTGTTGTACAACTCGAGGTTGAAACTTTTCCCTGGAAAGTTGAAATCTAGGTGGTCAGGTTTATTTATGATCACTCAGGTTTTACCTTATGGAGCGGTTGAGTTACTGGATCCCAATACAACAACACATTCAAAGTTAATAGTCAGCATGTCAAGCATTACTGGGGAGAATCATTTGAGCGACAAAAAGAAAGTGTCACACTTTCAGATCCAGCATAACGTTCAGATAGTCACGTCTATCTGACGACTTTAAACTTAGCGCTCGCAGGGAGGCAACCCATGCAATTTGTGTATATATTATGATTTGGTATGAATTAATTTTGTGTGTTTAGTTTTTGCAGATTAAGACATTTCAAGATGGAAGAAGCTCTCGCAAGTCTTCACAAGCAATTTCCTTCTCTCCCTCAAAAATCTCTGATGAAAGTTTACAAAGCTCGCTTGGAACGAATGAGGTTACTGACAATCCATAGTGTCCCTAATGACATTCGTTGGGTAATTGAAGCACGAGTCCGATTGGCAGGTGAGTCTTCTGACTCTTTTATTTCACATCTACCTGGTTACTGGATCCCAATACCAACAACACATTCAAAGTTAATAGTCAGCATGTCAAGCATTACTAGGGAGAATCATTTGAGCGACAAAAAGAAAGTGTCACACTTTCAGATCCAGCATAACGTTCAGACAGTCACGTCTAGCTGACGACTTTAAACTTAGCGCTCGCAGAGAGGCAACCCATGCAATTTGTGTATATATTGTGATTTGGTATGATTTAATTTTGTGTGTTTAGTTTTTTCAGATTAAGACATTTCAAGATGGAAGAAGCTCTCACAAGTCTTCACAAGCAATTTCCTTCTCTCCTCAAAAATCTCTGATGAAAGTTTACAAAGCTCGCTTGGAACGAATGAGGTTACTGACAATCCATGGTGTCCCTAATGACATTCGTTGGGTAATTGAAGCACGAGTCCGATTGGCAGGTGAGTCTTCTGACTCTTTTATTTCACATCTGCCTGGTTTTCGAAGAAGCACCTATGCAAAGAAACGTAGAGCTAAGCAAATGGGTGTTTGTTACAAATGTGCACGCTGGAATTGCAATACTCGTTGTCGTTCTTTAGGAATGGTGTCTGATAATCGCGAAGACAAAATTAAATTCATTAGGAATGGCTTGAGTAAGGAGTCTTTAGATGATATATCTTCGACTCTTGAGACGCATCCCAGTGGATATGTTCACATAGCCTTTCGCAAATTACATACACAATTTCAAAAAGAAAGACAACATTTAACTCTTGGGAATCTGACTAAAAAAGACCCTGTTTGCCAATTTATAAGAAAATTAGATGGGAAGCTAAAAAAGACCCTGTTTGCATAGACGTCAATCAAGCTGTAAATTTTTGTAAATATTATATATCTTTGTCTTTTCCTAATAATTGTGTTTTGTTTTGTTGTTTTCTTTTATTTTCTACGACATGATCCAGACCTTTTTGACTATCACGATTCATTTTACTGTTTAACTAATAATTGTCATTTGGCAGGTACTAGTGCTATTATTTTACTCACCCTTTTCAGGTGTTATAAATTCAACTCATCATTGCACTTTTGAAGACATCCAGAGTAAAACATGGAAGCCACTTCAAGAAGACGAGTTGAAAACATCAGTGTGTTTTGCGGTAGTAGTGTTGGTACTAAACCACAATACGTAGAAGTAGCACATGAATTGGGTCGAGTCTTAGCTGCAAGAAATATTCACTTAGTATATGGCGGAGGTAATCTTGGACTAATGGGGATCATTTCAAAGGCCGTACAGGAATGAGGTAGTAACGTTTTGGGAATCATCCCAAAACCCTTGGCAGAGGCAAATCTTATTGGATCATCAAACGGAGAAGAGCTAATTGTGCCAGGTATGTCTGAATGATTGGTAGAAATGATTAACCATGCTGATGTTTTTATTGCTTTGCCAGGTGGCTTGGGCACATTGGAGGAGATTTTTATAGTGCTAACTTGGGCGAACTTGAACATACACCAGAAACCAATTGGGCTATTTAACGTTGATGAATTTTATGATTTTCTTTGTGTGTTTCTTGATGATACCCGAAGAATGGGTTCGTGTCAAAACCTTTAAAAGAACTCATCTTTACTGCCAGAACTGCTCCGGATCTAATAGACCAACTCTTAGCCTATGAACCACAAGTTGACCCTATCCTTTCAAAGATAAATTGGTTCGAGGACGATCGTGGTAAGAGGCATCGTGTTAATCTGGATCTTAACCTTTAATTTCTTGTAGAATTTCAGCTAACCAGGTATTATCTTCTAAACTCTTCTTCTATTGTTTAAGACATTGGGGACAATGTATCATTTAGGTTTGGGGAGGGAATTAGTTGATTAGTACCTTGTTTTTAGTTTGTGTGTTGTTTTTTATTTTTAGTCCAAAATTTTCCGGAAAAAAAATTTGAAATTTTTTCTAAAATTACAAAAATATTTTGTGTTTTTATTTTGACTAAAAAGGTGAAATTGGTAAGAGATAGCTGAGTAAGGAATTTCCACTCCTGAGACGTATCTCAAACCTATTTCGAAACAAGTTAATTTTTGTTTATTTCCTTTTGAATTATTTAATTTGTGAATTCTCCATAAAACTAACTAAAATGGATCTTCATATGCTCAGTTGGCAGGTATTATCAACATACATGGAAACATACGGACATGAGCTGTAATTGAAAAGTTTGTAATATTCAGTGCTCTAGTTTAATTGGAGGAAGCATCTCAAAAAGCAATGGAGTAAAAAAAAAAATCTGAGATCCGAGTTATTAAGTCTGTAAGGGTGTTTTAACACCTAGTGCTATAAAACCAACTGGTTTGGGAGTCACTGGCCCAAATCTCGCTACAAGGATCAAAGATGCTGCAAATATATATATATATCTGAAGTCTGAGTAATTAAGTCCGTAGGGGTATCTTAACACCTGGTGCCCTAAAGCCAACAGGTTTGGGAGCCACCGACCCAGAGCTCGCTACATAGATGGAAGGTATTGCATATAAATAAAAAATAGAGAAAAAAAAAATCAAAGAAAAAATCAGAAAAATGAGAAAAATTATTCCATTACTACATAAAGGTGTGAATTCTGATAAAACTTTAGAACAAAAATATTACTCTCTTATCAACTATACTTGTGACTGTTGTGGGCATAAATGAGTTGTTTAATATTTTGTTAGCTGTGTATATGGAGAATGGTAAAAATGATCAAAGAATTTACTTATTCAGTAATTTAGAAAGAAAGAAAACAACTAGTAACTTGGAGTAGAAATTTCACCTGATTAGTCACTAACTTCTTTATTCTCTTTTCGCTTGTCTTTTTGCTTTTGTGTGCATTAGTTTCACTACATTTTTACTTTTGTAAAATGTTTATGGGTATCATTGCTGTAAGCCCTCACGAGACTACAACTCGTCCACTAGGGACACCTAGGGGTTTAAAGACTTGTTACATATGCTAAATGCAACCGTGATCCCTACGAAAGTGGCTTAATTAAATTTTATTTTAAATGTTATTTATTTTATTTTATTTTATGTTTTGCTCGAGGACTAGCAAAATGTTAGGTTTGGAGGTGTGATGAGTGGTAAATCTATCACTATTTCCCACTCATTTAACCTAATATTTTGTATAGTTTCTTGAGTTTTGTGAATATTTTGATGTGTTTTGTGTTATTTTGTAGATAAATAAAGTTTCAGGACATTATGGAGGTGATTTGGAGGAAAACAGTGAAAATTGGAAAAATGGGCATTTTGATAATTTGGGCGCGTCGCAACGCGCAAGCCTTTGGCGTCGCGACGCCTAACGTGCACTGGGTCATGCTAATGTGTGCCGGGTCAACGGGTCAGAATATGAAAAGTTTGACTTTGCTAACGTGCGCCATGCCACGTGTCATCATCCTACGGTGCCGACAATCACCATTGCCACGTGTGCCACGTGTCACTCCACGTCACTGCCACGTCATCATCCACATCACCAGCTGACCGAGTCAAAGTGCCACGTCCTCGCCACGTCATCATCAACCAATCACCGCGTGCCATGTGTCGTAATCCTACGGTGCCGACACTCCCTTTTGCCACGTGTCGCCACGTCACTGCCACGTCACTTCCACGTCAGCATAATAATTGAGCTCTCAGCCACCTTGCCACGTGTCACCTTATCTTCTTATCCGAATTGCCACGTGTCATCACCAGAGCATGCCACACCTAACTGTTCCAGCGTCGCGACGCTGGATTGTCGTCGCGACGCGACGCTGGATTGTCGTCGCGACGCGAACCCCTTACCCGAGCCTATAAATTCAGTTCGAATTTTCAGTTTTAGATGTACCATTCTCTCTCATTTCTTTGATTTAAATAGGGAGTTTATCTCTCTAGTTTCTTTTAATTTAAATTTTGTAATTAATTTTAATTACTTTTTGTAATAATAGTGTTTTACTTTCTTTTTACAGTTTTTACTATTTACCATGAGGAGGTAACTTCCCCCTGCTAAGGTGAAAGGTAATTCTTTTACTATTACTATTTAGATTAATCTCTCTTAAAAATAATATATTCACTATTTAAAATTTGACTTAAAAAGGATACCGCCATATTGGTCGGTTGGTAATTTATTTTAATCTGGTTTAAACCTGACTAATCAAGGATACCGCCATATTGGTCGGTTGGTAATTTTATTTTGGTTTCGCCTTTATGGCTGGTTTATTTTGGTTCCGCCTCTATGGCTGGATTATGGACAAATATTACCGCCTTAATGGCTGGTTGGACTTAATTTGACTTAATCAGGTTACCGCCTATATGGCTGGTTGGTAATATTATCACAAGTTTATATATTATTTTATGGGAGATATCTAAAATAGTAAATAGTAAAAGTAATTTCATTTACCTTAGCATTTCATTTTATTTTATTTTACTTTTCAATTTCTACTTTACCGCATTTTTACTTTATATCTTTTATTTTACTAGCCCTAGTTATGTGTTGTAACTAAATTAGTTATCTAGGGTTGTGATGAAATCTAATATCACCGGTTTATAAGGGGTTAGATTATAGTTTGGGTAATATAAAGATTTATTTATTGAGTCTTAATCTTAATGCTTTTTATTAACTGGCCACAAATAAAATTGACTAGGTAAACTTAAAATGAACTAGACATAGGGATTTTAAGTTTAAGACCTTAGACTCAATAGCCCACGATCTTCCTTGAGGATAGATAACCCTTTAATAGATTTCCTTACAGGATAGGAATATACTTGTCGGGCGGGGGTAGCCAAATTGGAACTTAATCTTAATGAATCTAGGTAATTTGGTTGACATAGACATATGGTTCAATTGGATTATACTAGGTATTTGTAATTGACCATCGGAAGAGGCTTTTACATAATTTAGTGTTCCAGGTTAATAAATCAATATATTACCCAACTTTAAGTTAACCACTTCATCTTTAAATAATATTGGAAGAAATCAAAACCCTAGTTAGTTTTTAATATTGAATTTTCTTAAAACATACTTTTGACAATTTTATTTACTTGTTTTTAAATTTAGAATCGTCACCATTTAAACCAAATCAATCAACCTGTTAGATACTAGTAATCATTTGACCTCATAAAATTAATAGCTTAGGTATTAAGTACTCGTGGGATCGATACTTTTTATACTACTTGAACGATACGTACGCTGCGTTATACGTGTGTGTGTTTACGCCTATCAATGTTTCATTTATGAAATATGGCAGCTGAACATCAAAACTGCTTTCCTTCAACGGAAACCTTTTGGAGGATGTTTATAAACATCCTAACGGTTTTGTCGTACCAAAACAAGCAAACAAGGTTTGCAAGTTAAATTTGATCCATTTTATGGATTGAAGCAAGCATTGCGTTCTTGGAACCAGCGTTTTGATGTAATCATAATGGTATATGATTTAATTCAAAACGAAAATGATTCCTGTGTATATAAGGAGGTTAGTGGGAGTGCACTGATAATGAATGTCCTATATAATGACATATCATTTCTTGGAAATGACATTCCCATAATACAATCGGTGAAAGCTTGGCTTTCATGAAAATTCTCCGTAGAATACTTGGGAGAGACAACATTTATTCTAGGAATAAGGATCTACTGGGATAGATCTAAATATTGTTGGCACTCTTCGAGAACTCGTATATTGAAAGATATGTACGCGACATGGTGTCTCATATGCTTTGAGCATATGGAGTCACAATCAGGCCAATCCTAGTGATAGTCACTGGATTGATGTTAAGAACATCCTTCAGTATCTTAGATGAACTAAGGATGCTTTCTTAAGCTATGGAGAATGAGAACTTGAAGTGACTGGGTTCACCATTGCAAGTTTCCGAACCGACAAAGACGACTGTAAGTCGCAATAAGGGTACTATATAGTTTGAATAACGGAACAGTGAGCTGGAAATCTTCCAAGCAAGATACTGTTGCCGAATAAACAACAAAAACAGAATATTGATGCAGCTGAGGCAGCAAAAGAAGCAATTTTGGATTTGTAAATTCCTAATTAGATTAGGAGTAGTTCTGTTAGCAACTGAGCTAGGCTACAGCACATGCTAAAGAATTAAATGGTCTCATCAACGATCCAAGTATGTACTTCAAATGGTTTCAACTGATTCATCGGATCATACATCGTGGCGATGTGATGATCGTATAAATCGCATCAGATGATAACCTTGCAAATCCGCTGATGAAAGCTGTTTCTTAGCAGAAGTTTGAGCGACCCGTACATAGTTCAAGTATAGGACACTTGAGTGATTGGCTATAGGCCAAGTGGGAGATTGTTGGACAATTATGACTCATAGCGTCACTATTTGTACAGAACATGGTGTTGTTGTACAATTAACTATGTGACAAAGGAAATTGCTCTTTTATCATTTGTAATTAGATTACCAAGATATATAAATGATAAAAGTCCATATGATTAGTTCCGGATTAATAAGATATGAGACAATATTAATCCACTAAGGTTTAATCATTAAAATATCCCTAGTCGTAGTATTATCGAGATTGGACATCGATAATGCGGAATAGACTAGTATTGCACTTGTACGTGTTATGGGAGCATAACGACATAGTTCTCATATATTTGAGTATGGGATACTCATGCAAGTGTAATAGGAGGTTGTGTTTGCCGATGGTACGAAAACAGCTTCGCTCTGGATAGACCCATCGGAATCCCGTTGGTAGTATGAATATGTGTCTATGGGAATCCGAATCAGGGTAGGTGTATTTGGTCTTAACCTAAGAGACTTGCATCGCTAATACTTGCGACAATCAATATACTTTGGTTTTGGTCGTCCAGGGCTTTAACAGGTTCTGTGTACGCCTCTTCTGGGTATATTGAGGATCGTAGTGTATTGGGTGTGATGTCAAGATGGAAGTATCACTTCAGTCATATGGAGATGATGATCACGTAGGATACGGAACTAGTACTATTTAGTACTGCAGTCACCGGGATAATATGACTAGGTCATGTTTATCCGATTATAGAGACTAGTTACCAGAGATCTGATATATGCTTCGTACGGGGCATACACAATTCCAGCCCCAGGCCTAGCATGTGACATTCGATACTGGATCGCAATACGCAATACTACGTATACTACGTCTGACATAGATTACATATTCCTTAAAATAATATTTCTGGAGAATTGGGTAGGCACGATGCTTTGCTAGAAGCCAACCATGTCTTGTAAATCGGTAAGAACGTGGTACTAGGTACGCACATATTCGGATACTTCGATGACCGGATTTACTGCCAACATATCCATGGATCTCTTGGGTCGCCTCCCAAAGATTCACCGATGATTGACTCGAACAGAATTAATCTGGGATTAATTATGAGAGACAGAAAATTAATCTGGGATTAATTACGGCAATAATTAATCTGGGAATTAATTATCATAGAGAGAAATTAATCTAGGATTAATTACGTCGAGAATTTATCTGGGATTAAATTCGTCGAGAAGAGAGAACGCGATTAATTTGGAATTAATCGGTAAAGTAAATTTAATAGTTAAATTGGATTTTACTATTCAATTTATTTATTTGGGCTAAAATAATATATTCGATATATTAAATGAAATTGAATTTCGACGCGGAATTAAAATTGGATTTTAATTCGGGCAAACGAATTAATTTAGAATTAATTCGCGAGCGACTTCCGTAATAATTTTGCTAGGCATCATTATTTAATTAAATTGGATTTAATTAAGTCGCAACGGAAAATTCGTTAATTCGGAATTAAACGAACCCGGGCCCCAGCGAGGTTGCATGTTGGATTAGCCGACTTAAATTTGGAATTTAAAAGTGGTGGGACCCACTTCACTTACATCAACTTGTTGGACATTTGATGGAAGTGGTTGGACATATCTTATGGCTTTGATTTATTAGAAGTAAGGCTTGCTTTACTTGTTTTACACACAAGCCAATTTCAACACACAAACTCTATATATAAATTAAGTCAACTTTGGAAGTTGTATGTGGTTACTATTCATAGCAAACACATTTCTCTTCTCTCCTCACTGCCGGGCTTCTTCTTCTCCATCTTCTTGTGTTTTGTTTCAAAACCAAGTGAGTTAGCACTCAAATGAGTTAAATAAGGTGATATGGAGACTCATCCTTGAGTTGGAATCAACAAAGAATGCTTGGAAGCTTTACATACATCAAAAGGGAGCTTGGAGCACAACACAAAGGCTTGGATTTTTTGTTATCTCCTACATCCAAAACCGATCAAAGTGAGTATTTTCCGCATTCTTACTTTGTTGTATTCACATGATTTCTTGCTTAATTGATCTTGGTTTGACCTAGAAAACCCAACTGTGTAAACCTTGACCAAGAACTGTCTGAGAATGAAAACGTCATGATACAACTCAATGTCAGTTGCGACGCTTTTGCAACAACATCATGACTAGTTATTCTAAGGTCATTACATCTTTACCATATTAAAGATACATTATATTATAGAAACTGCATATATTATTCATAATAATAACGTTTTACAGTAGTATTCATAAAGAAATACAACCGGGAATTGGCACTCTGAGCACCAACCCCAACAAAAACTCCAATTTGCTCTAGTGCCAATAAAGATTTTATCTAATACCCATCGACTCCACGTGTTTATCAAACAACTTCGGAGGTATGGCCTTCGTTAGCAGGTCTGCTACATTATCTTCACTCGGTACCTTGCACACGATAATATCCCCTAGCGACACAATCTCTTGAATGATGTGGTACTTGCGTTCTACATGCTTCGACTTCTGATGCGCCCTCGATTCCTTTGCTTGCACAATGGCTCCAGTATTATCACAGTATAACAGAATCACATTCTCGATACTTGGGACAACTGCCAATTATGTGATAAAGTTCTTAATCCACACAGCCTCCTTTGCAGCTTCAGAAGCTGTAATATATTTCGACTTATTGGTGGAATCTGTTGTCGATCCCTATTTGGAACTCTTCCAACAAACTGCACCTCCGTTAAGGGTAAATACGAATCCAGATGTAGACTTTCTATCATCAGGATCCGATTGGAAATCAGAATCTGTATACCCGTTAACTTGCAGTTCATTTCTTCCATAAATTATTAACTTATCCTTAGTACCTTTTAGATACTTCAGGATATGTTTAATGGTCATCCAATGGTCATTACCTGGATTGGACTGATATCGACTAGTTACGCTAACAAAGAAACTGATATCAGGCCTCGTACATAACATGGCATACATTATGCTACCCAAACATGAAACATAAAGTTGGTTAGACATTCTAACATTCTCATCTTCTGTTTGTGGACTCATCTTCTTTGAAAGATGAATCCCATGTCTGAACGATATGTTTGCTGTCTTACAGTTACCAAAATTATATCGTTCCAAGATCTTATCTATATACGTTGATTGGGATAACCCAATCAGCCTCCTTTGTCTATCTCTATAGAGTTTTATCCCTAAAACATAGGAAGCTTCTCCCAGGTTATTCATAGAGAAATTCTTACAGAGGTACGCTTTGACGCTTTGTAACATACCTAAATCATTCCTAATGATTATGATGTCATAAACATATAGGACTAAAAATACGACCATGCTCCCACTGGCCTTCTGATATACACAGGATTCTTTCGAATTCTTGAGAAAACCATACGATCTAATGATCTCGTCGAATCGAAGATTCCAACTTCGTGAAGCTTGTTTAAGTCCATAAATGGACTTCTTAAGCTTACACGCCATACCCGAGTTTTCGCTGGACGCAAAACCTTCCGGCTGTTCCATATAGATTTCTTTATCAAGAAATCCATTTAGAAAAGCCGTTTTGACATCCATTTGCCAAATCTTGTAGTCATGATATGCAGCTATAGAAAGTAAAATCCTAATAGACTTAAGCATGGCTACTGGTGAAAAATTTCATCGTAGCCGACGCCAGGTCACTGCGTGTAACCTTTTGCTACCAGTCGGGCCTTGTAAGTTTCAACCTTACCGTCAGGCCCGCGCTTCCTCTTGTAAACCCATTTACAACCGATAGAAACAATTCCTTTGAGAAGCGGAACCAAGTTCCAAACTTGATTCTCATGCATTGAGTCTATCTCGGATTTCATGGCACTTTGCCATTTCATGGAGTCGATGTCCAACATCGATTCTCTATAGGTGAAATGATCAGTCTCTTCTACTAAGAGAACATCTATAATATTTTCTTGTATCAAATAAAAGTTTTCAGGAGGTCTAGATACCCTTTCAGACCTACTGAGTGTGTGTGTTGAAGGTCTTTCACCTACTTGAACTTCAGGTTCCTCCGTTGGTTCGTTGTTTTCAGGTTGGACTTCATCAAGTTCAACCTGTCTATAATTATCACCTTCTGACAAAAATTATACTTCTAGAAATCTTGCAAAGCGAGCTACGAACACATTTCGATGCTCGGTATCGTAGAACAGATATCCCCTCGTATTCGAAGGATATCTGAAAAACCTAAGCTTTTACCCTCGAGGCGAAAACTTATCTTGCTGAGTCACCCTGACATAGGCAGGACAACCCCAAACCTTAATGTAACTAAGATTTGGTCTCCTACCGAACCATATCTCATACAGAGTCGTAGGAACAACTTTTGAAGGAATCTTATTCAAAAGATGTGCAGCTGTTAAAAGAGAGTAGCCCTATAAGAAATAGGGCAAATCCGTGAAAGTCAACATCGATCGGAACATATCCAATAAAGTCCAATTTCTCCTCTCAGCACTCCATTATGTTTTGGAGTACCTGAAAGAGTATATTGAGCGAGAATCATATTCTCATTAATATAATCAATGAACTCACCACTCATATATTATCCGCCTCGATCAGATCGAAGGTATTTAATATATTGACTAGTTTGTTTTTCTACTTCATTTCAGAACTCTTTAAACTTTTCAAAGGTTTCCGATTTATGTCGCATCAAATAGACATAACCGTACCGTAAAAAATCATCGGCAAAGGTAATGAAGTACGAATAACCACTGTGAGCAGTCTGACTTAGTGGACCACATACATCAGAATGTACGAGTTCCACTAAGTTAGTGGCACGATGTCCAACACCTGAAAATGGGGCTTTGGTCATCTTACCCTGAATACACGATTCACAAGTTGGATATGATTCAATGGTAAGATCTGATATTAAACCATTCCTAACCAATTGGGTATGGCGTTTAACGCATATGTGACCTAGCCGCATATGCCAAAGTTCAGTATTATTAACAACAGGTAAACTACGTTTACTAATTCCAATATTCAAAATATCTTTTGAAGTTTGCAATGTATAATGACCATGTTTATTTGGACAACAAATGATCTGAATATTACGTTTATCATATAAATACAAATAAAGTTCTTAATATTAATACGATATCATTTTGTATCCAATACAAAAAAGAGATATAATATTAGTTACACATCCAGGTATAAAATAACACTCATTTAACAAAAGTGTCCCTTTCTGCAAAGGAATCTCGCATACTCTCACTGCAACTGCATCCAGTGAGTCTCCACTCTCGAATCGCAACTGCATCTCTCCAGGCTTCAGTTTCCTACTTTCCTTCAACACATGCAACGAATTACAAATGTGAATGGGACAAGCATAATCTAAAATCTAGGTAGATATAACAGCTTCACAAGCCAAAGATATATCAATAACTGGAAAAATAAATGAACCTGGTGTACAAGCCCTCTCCCTCCTCAGCTAGGCAATGTAATCATGACAGTTCCTTTTCCAGTGCCCGACCTTGCTACAGTGATGGCACTTGTCGTCAGAAGCCCTCTTGGGCTTAGCTATCTTTGCCTGCGGTTGAGGACCGAAACCCTTCTTCTTCTTCCCTTTCTTATTCTTTCCCTTTGACCAAGTCTGGGAAGAAGCAGAAAGTGAAGCAGGTTTAGGAGGGCGAGTCGGTACTCCCTTCTTGAGGTCATCTTCCACCGTGAGCAACATTCTATGCAGCTCTTGATCGGTACAGATAATCCCGTTCATGTTGAAGTTATCATGAACTGGCGATAAGAAGCTGAGAGTGAACCAAGAATGACACTCCTACCGAGAATGTCATTCAAAATGAGATTATGTTGCCTTAATTGATCGATCAAATCGATCATCTGAAGAACATGCGGGCTAACAGCTTGCCCCTCATCCAATCGCGCATAGAACAGTTCCATTGCGACCTTGTGAACAACAACTTGTTCTTGGTTCTCAAACGATTGTCTTAATCGTGTCATCATATTATACGCATCTGACATGCCATTGTATTGTTTCTTGAGCCCCGGTGAAAGCGAACTTAAAATGTATGATTTAACTTTTAAATCATCATCCTTCAAAGCTTGGAAGACTTCGTGTTCCTCCGGTGTAGCATCATCTACCACAGTAAGGGGCATTGGACCCTCAAGAACATATCCCAACTTCTCGAAATTGATGACAATCATCAAATCCAAATCCCAATCGGCGCAGTTATCAGCGCCATTAAGTTTGTTCGCATCAAGCATACGCGCAAACTGATTAGTGGATGGTGCTCAGAGCACCATCCGGACCGTATTTATGTCTGATTCATGAATACGAACATCCCCTTATTCCATAATATTACTTATTTATGGTTGCACCTCTTGTTGTTATATACGTATTCGATCTGATTACGATTAGATTGAAACTAAATGTGGTTTAGTGATATGTATATATTAGACAAATGCCCGATAATATATAATGCAGTACACAGTTACAAAGTTAGTTTGTAATTGACATTGGGAAGTGTCACTGCTATATGAATATTATCAAACATAGTTCCTGGTCAGGATTTGCTAACACGGGTCGGTTAGTCAAATCCGTTGAGACCAGTACATGTCGTATATCGAGACTTGGTCCGATGGTTTATCCCAATGAACCATGAGTATGGGGAGACTCGTATAGACGTGTAGGTGTTTATAGTGGATAAACACTGAACGGCTCACCGAAGATTCTTAATGGATGGTACACCAACGGCAATAAGAGTCTTCTCGGGTTGAGTAGCATAGTGGTCCTTCGACTTGAGATGCCACTGTGGATGTATGAGACATCCTACACACTTAGATGGCAGTCACGTCACCGATCTATTTAAATCAGACCTCCGCCTGTTCGTTGGGTGTGGATAGATCCTCAGGATATCCTGTGTGTGTCAAGATAGGATCTGTCAGTTCTGTGTACAGAGCATAGGTAGTCCATATATAATTTGCAGTCTGTCAAATCTGTGGCCACAGTATACATCGGAAGTAAGTTCCGAGTGTTATTTAAAGATTGCTAATAGATACGTCGATGAGATAATACCTATAGAGATTTGACGTTTACATCTATATCTCTGGGATTATCTGGATACCTGTGACGGAGGGATTATACGTATGCAATGACCTCGACCTGTATGATTTAGCTAGTTTATCCGTGATCGTCATAATCTACGGGTGGATAGATTATGCACATGAAATTGGATTTCGTGACGGATATGCCTGAATCTAGAGAGTCTCAATAATGAAACATACTCGTAGAGCACTAGAGCAACATTTATGAATAATGATGATTATTTATAAATCGTTTAATCGTTAAACGAAAAATACATGCGAACGGGCCGAACCGTCATTTCCTAATTAATGTGTATTTGTATTTAATATATGATATTATTAAATACACATTAATAAATAGTCAAATAAAGGTATTTGACATATATCATCAATATATGTATTTGAAATATTAAAGTAAATATAATACATATATTTGATATATTTGTATTTAATTAATTATTTAATTATTTAATTGTTAAATGATTAATATAATTAAAATATAAATATATCACCAAATGATAAAGTTAGGAAATGATTATAAATGTAAATGTTTGACTTTACATTAAAGGAAAATGTTGTCAAATTGATTTTGACTTCTTAAGATATTTGTTCAAAATTGTTTGAAAAATAAAAATATCTTTTTCCTTTATTTCTTTATAATTTCGGCCATAACACTTAAATATAAGAGTTATATTATTCTTAGTTGCATTTGTTGACTTAATTAAATATCTAATAAAGTGTTATTAAGATATTTATGCAAGTTGACTAAATGTAAGTTAAATGAAATTGAAATGAAATTTGGTATATATGTATACACAATTTCGGCCAAGGGCAATTTTTGTCCCAAGTATAAATTGTTTTCATTTCACTTTCATTTTGATAACCTAATTCACTTTGACATAAACTCCATTAAGAAAAACAAGGAAGCTAGTGAAGAAGAAAAGGAAAAACTAAAGAAAAGCTTGGATTTAGTAAGTTTTTCCAACTTACTATTAGATAAGAAATTGTTCCTTATGATCTAGGTTATAACATATGATGTTCTTAAGTTATTCTTTTATTTATTCTTTGTTTTTTTGATGATGGAAGTTTGGTTGGAAGTGTTGAGCATGTGTGATGAAGGAAGATTGTGACTATTGTAGTTATAAGCTTTCTTTTAAGGTTTTGGAAACCTTGTTGCTAATCTAGAGTTGTTGACCCACTCTTAGATGACCTAGATTTTATCTTGAGTTGTTTCATTGTGTTGAGACTTTGATTGGATGGAAGAAACATGATTAAAGTAATTGATTTAACCAATTTGGTCTAATTTGTCCAATTTGAAGAAATTGAAAAATTAGGGTTCATGACCAATACCAAATTTGGGGATTTTCATATATGTTGTGCATTTGGATGTGTATATGATGCATATAAAGTTTCATGTCCATTGGATTACATCTTGATGTGTTTTGATGCATGAAATGACAAAGTGCACACTTTGGAGCCTAATGGGAGGCATTCGGCCAAGGATAGACTTTTGGGGATTTTTGGTGCTTTTGGTGTTTTGATGTTTTGAACATGCTAAGTTCATCTTAGAAATGATTTAGAATCATTCAAAATTGATTAGATCAATTTCAGACTAAAATGGACAAAATACCAATATAAGGGCAATTTGGTAAATTCACTTAAATATGATTTATTTGAATTTTATTTCATAATTTGATTATTGGATAATTAAATAAATATGTTTATTTAATTAATCCGAGAAGAAGTTTTGAAATCGGAAGATACGATCTTCCACCGCTTCCGCTGCGTTACCGGATATTCCCCCTAAAACCCCCTACACCTCTGCCACAGCAAGGGGCATTGGACCCTCAAGAACATATCCCAACTTCTCGGAATCGATGACAATCCTCAAATCCAAATCCCAATCGGCGAAGTTATCAGCGCCTTTAAGTTTGTTCGCATCAAGCATACGCGCAAACTGATTAGTGGATGGTGCCGCTATCGCAAATCTATCATATAGATCACGAAAAATGGTTAGCAGAAAAATTAAGCAGTTTCATATAATATCATAAGCATAAACTTGATCATGGATTTTTAATCTGAAAAACGTCTCTCCCACTAAATCATGCAATACTGTAATCCCCAAACAGAATATAAAGATTTAATAATTAAATTAAATAATAATAGTGAAAAGTGGATCCCGTGAATATATTTCAGCTTACAGTAGAGACACGGTCTCGCCTATGTATATTCATCAGGTAGACAACTCATTTGTCAATCACTCACTAGTGACTCATGGGTTTTCCGGTCCTGATCGTTTCTCATTGTGATTGCTAAGGCAGACCCACAAGGAGACGTACCAAGGTTAAACTCGTCAATGATAAACTCAAGCTACTTGCGTAACCCTGATAGTTAGGGCACGTTCAAGATTGCGTTTTCGCTTGAATTTATCTAGTATCTAATATACATCCGGTATAAATAAATCTCTATCGGCTACACCCTCACAGCAGAGGCACGGTCTCAGATGTAGTCACGGAGAAATGTTCATAAACTGTATTGACAAGACGGACCATATAACATGCATCAAATACATAATTACATTTAAACCTTATTAATTAGAGATTTTCCGCTAAGTGTTATACACCCTAAATCTAATCAAATTAGATTAAAACATGTATGTATAAAGTTAAGAAAATATGATTAAACATTGAATTTAAATGGCTAATCATATTAGGGGGCCTAGAATCAGACTCGCTCTGATACCATTTTGAAAGGGGTTTTAGGGTGGAAATTCTGTAACGCAGTGGAACAGTAGAAAATCAAAATTTTCCGATTTCAAAACTTTTTCTCAGATTAATTAAATAAACTTATTTATTTAATTACCCAATTATCAAATTCTGAAATATTATACAAGAAATCAAATTTTTGTGTAATTATCAAATTTCCCCAAAACTTTGCATTTTGTTCATTTTAGTCCTAAAATGTCCGAAATAATTTTGGATGATTCTAAATCATTACTAATATGAATCTAACATGTCTTACACATTTAAATTCAAATTGCAACAAAAATTCCCAAAATTTCATGCCTTGGCCGAGAGCCTCCTTTGGTGGCATAATGTGCATTTTGCATTTTACATGTTCAAAACGCATCAAGATGATATCCAATCAACATAAGATTTTATATGTATCATATACACATTCAAATACACAACATAAATGAAAAGCCCCAAATTTGGAAGTGGTCTTAAACCCTAATTTTTCAATTTCATCAAATTGGACAAATGAGACCAAATTGGTTAAATCCAATACTTCAATCAAGTTTGTTCCATTCCAATCAAGACTCACCACAATGAAACAACTATAGAACAAATCTAGGTCATTTAAAAGTGGGTCAATAACTCTAGATTGGCAACAAGTTTCTTAAACTTTCAAAAGAATGCTAGTTAACACCTTATAAACATTCTATGATCTTATGCATGCTTTAACCCAATCCACAAACTTTCATCAAACAAAAACACCAAGAATAAAGAATAGAAAAACATGAGAACATCACAAGATGTAGCCTAGAACATAAGGAACATTTTCCTTTCTAATAGTAAGTTGAAGAAACTTACTAAAATCCAAGATTTCTTTGATTTTTCTTCTTGTCTTTCTTCTTCTTCCTCAAGCTTCTTTTGTTTTTCTTTTAATGGAGTTTTAGATGATATTTGGTTAATGAAAAAATATCCCACACTTGGCTATTTTGTATCATGGCCGAATTCAACAAAGAAAATAATAAAAGATATTTATTTAATTTGTTTAATAAATACCAACTTGTCAACTTGCAAAAAATGAAATCATTAAAACTTTAATGAATTACTTAAAGTCAACAAAGGAATCTTTAAGTCATCTCAACATTTATCATAACTATAAAATATATATACTTTAATTAATTAATTAATTAACAATTAATTAATTAATTAATTAATTAAATACAAATATATTAAATATATCTATTATATTTACATTAAATATTAAATATATATATATATTTATGATATTAGTCAAATATCTTAATTTGACAATTAATTAATGTGTATTTGAATTAATTCATCATTAAATGCAAATACACAAAAATTAGGAAATGACTATTGGGTCCCTACACATGTATTCTTCGTTTAACCTTTAAACGACTTTATAAATAATCAATATTATTTATAAATATTGCCCTAGTGCTCTACGAGTATATTTCATTAGTGAGACTCTCTAGATTCAGGCATATCCGTCACGAAATTCAATTTCGTGTCCATAATTTATCCACCCGTAAATTATGACGACCAAAGATAAACTCGCTGAATCATGCAGGTCGAGGTCATGGAAACTGTATAATTCCTCCGTCACAAGTATCCAGATATATCCCAGAGATATAGATGTAAACGTCAAATCTCTATAGTGATTATCCCGTCGACATCTCTATTAGCAATCTCATAAAGAACATTTAGAACTGACTTCTAAAATGTACCACGAGCCCATGGTTTTTATCTGATTGCTAATCATATGGACTACCTATGCTCTGATACACAGAACTGACGGATCCTATCTCGATACACACAGGACAATCTGAGGATCTATCCACACCCAACGAACAGGCGGAGGTATGATCTTAATAGATCGATGAAGTGACTGCCATCTAAGTGTGGAAGATGTCTCATGCGCCCCAGTGGTATCTCAAGTCGAAGAATCACAAGTGCTACTCAACCCGATAATATTCTTATTGACGTTGGTGTACCATCCATTAAGAATCTTCGGTGAGTCGTTCAGTGTTTATCTGCTATAAACACCTACACGTCTATACTAGTCTCCAAGACTTATGGTTCATTGAGAAACCATTGAAATCATATATTCCAATATACGACATGTACCGGTCTCAACAGGTTTACTTTATTGACCAAGTATTGTAAACCTTGACCAGGAACTATCTGAGAATGACAACGTCATGATACAATTCAATGTCAGTTGCAAAGCTTTTGCAACAGCATCATGACTAGTCATTCTAAGGTCATTACGTCTTTACCATATTAAAGATACATTATAATATATAAACTGCATATATTATTCATAATAATAACATTTTACAGTAGTATTCATAAAGAAATACAACTGGGAATTGGCGCTCTGTGCACCAACCCCAACAGAATGGCCATAGAGTTTGTATTCTGCTAAGATCACAGTTTGATATACTAGCTTATAAAGCCTATTGTAGACTCAGATAAGCTTTCTGAAAATCTGTGTTCTCTAATTTTGATACAATCAGATTGTCTGATTTTATCAAAGCATAGAGAATACATATTTGATAGTAAGGTCAGTGAGAGCGTACAAATTTCTTTCTAGTGTTGTATATTCTAACGACATTATCATTATTAATGTAATAATGAAATGTTTGTAAGGTAAAAGTTTACCTAAGTCTTCTTTTCTCCGTGAAAGTAGTGAGAGTAGTCTCTGTTATATTTGATATAGAATTTTATATATAATATAAAACAAGAGACTTGTGAGATACTCCCATTAGTCGTGCATTAGATATAATCTAATAAAAGACATATTAAAACTATCTGTATGACAGTTAGTATAACTGTTTGACAATTAGTGTGTCTCTTATATATAGTATTAATCTTTCGTAAAAGATGATTCATTTGTTGAAAGAGAAATTGATTAAAATGTCTAGTCAATCTGATGCATCATATGATGATAGCATAATGAATACTATATTATGTGCGATTGAAGATATCAATTTAATTGTAATTGTTACGAGTTATTTTGATATGCTGCAGACCATATGATGTGTCTTGAAACATGTTATTTGTAATCTTTGAGATATTAAGAACAAGTTTCTTATTCATGGAAAATATAATTTGCAACCATTATGATCATATTAGTTTTGAGTCTAATTATGATGTTAGATGGTCTACGTCATATAAAGTTAGAAAAGATGCAGTGGGAGTGTCACGATTGATTCTACTGTATTAGCAGAATTAGTTGTAACTTATGAAGTATTGACTTATGAAGTTGCATAGTGACCTCATAGATTAGAAGTTTGATATTAGTGTTATGCTTGCAGCTGACTCATAATATTTGGATTTGATTTCTAAATACATAGACAACATAGCAACAATAGCACAATATTGATATCGCATCTGAGTCATATTGATGTAGAACTTGGGTTCTACAAAATATGAATGATGTTGGTTAAGGAAAAGGATTGGGTCTGTTGGACAAACTCATTTTGTTAAAACGGGCTTACTTGTTCTTGCATACCTCTTGAGGGCCATGAGTATATGATATACATTGAGATGTGTATATGATACCATGGATTGGCACTAGAGCAAGTGGGAGAAATTGTTAGGGTTGGTGCTCAAAGTGCCAATCCGGATCGTATTTATGTCTGATTCATAAATACGAACAATTCATTTTTCCATAATATTACTTATTTAATGGTAGCACCTCTTGTCCTTTATATACATATTCAATCTAATTACGATTAGATATCTAATTATGATTAGATTGAAACTAAATCTGATTTAGTGATACGTGTATATTAGACAAAGACCCTATGATTTACAACGTAGTGCGCAGTTACAACATAGTTTGTAATTGACATTGGGAAGCGTCACTATAAGTTGTATATCCTTAAATAAAGTTTCTGGTCAAGATTTATTAACACGGGTCGGTTAGTAAAATCCGCTGAGACTAGTACATGTCGTACATCGTGACTTGGTCCGATGGTTTATCCCAAAGAACCATGAGTCTCAGGAGACTCGTATAGACATGTACGTGTTTATTTGATAAACACTAAATGACTCACTAAAGATTTCCTAATAGATGGTACACCAGCGTCAATAGGAATCTTCTCGAGTTGAGCGGGCATAATGGTCCTTCGACTTGAGATACCACTGTGGATATATGAGTTATCCTCCACACTTTGATGGCAGTCATGTCACCGATCTATTTAGATCAGACCTCTGCCTATTCGTTGGGTGTGGACTGATGCTCATGATATCCTGTGCGTATCATGATAGAATTTGTCAATCCTGTGTACATGGCATAAGCATCCTACACGTGTTTGCGATCTAGTAAATCCATGGCTGTGGTATAACTTCGGAAGCAGTTCTAAGTGTTATTTAGAGATCATAAATTTGAAAGTCGATTATATTATACCGTAAGGATTTGACGTTCTTATCTATATCCTAGGTATAATATGGATAGCCTGTGACAGAAGGATTATATGTATGTAATGACCTCAACTTGCATAGTTTAGCAAGATTATTTGTGGTCGTCATAATTCATGAGTGGGTGAGTTATGGACATGAAATTTGATTTCGTGATGGATAAACCTAAACTTGGAGAGTCCCACAATATGAAATGTACTCATTGAGCATTTGGGCAACACGTTATGAATAATACAGATTATTCATAATACTTTACCGGATTAAATGAGTTAATTCGAATTGTATAAACGATTAAATGAAAACACATGTATTAGGAGATTTTGGTCAATTAATAATTAATGTGTATTTTTATTTGATACAAAAAAAATTGATTTGATACATATTAATTTTTTGTCAAATGAGATTTTGACACATGCCATTAATATATGTATTTGCTATTTAATGTAAATAAAAATACATATATGTATGTTAATTAATTATTTAGTTATTTAATTGTTAAATAATTAAATAATTAGAAATTAACTATCTTATCTATTAGTCATAATTAGTATGATAAATGGTGAGATGTTATTGGTAACTTGTGGCATGGTTTAATTAAACTTTAGTTGTGCAAATTTGATTTGTTAACATAAAGTTTAATTATATTTAATTGATTTAAATTGAATAAATGACAAAATTACCCTTCATGAGTCAGTCATGATGCATTTAAAGAGGGGAATCTTTTCTTTTCTTCTTGCTTGAACACCATGGCTTAAACTTCAAAGAATAAAAGCTCTCAAATTGTTGCTTGATGTTTCAATTTGAGAAATGGAGAAAATCAAGAAAAAAGGCTTAAGGAATTAAAGGATTAAAGGTAATTCTACATATCCCTAAAGCTTAGAAATCATGTTTCTTGTTTCTTGTAGATCTAGTGAGATCTAGGGTTTCTTCTTTTCTATAAATTTGGGGCTTTTGGATTTGGATGATTGAATTGGAAGCATATTGCATGTGTGAAGTTGTTTTGGATAATATTATTGTAATATTGATTCAATTTTGTCATTTGGTGATAAGTTGTCATTCTAGAGTGTTATGATCACTCTTGTAATGCCTAGAATTGTTCTTAGGTGCTTCATTTGTGGTGACTTGAGTTGGTGTTAAGATTAATTAGATTAATGTTGGAAAATTGGATTTTAAGCATGAAAATTGATATATTTTGCTTCTGGATCAGATCTGGAAATATTATTCATATGGTGATGAAAATAATGTCATATAAATGTATTGGATGTGTTTTGGGTGTTGGAACAATTTTCGGAAATTGTTTCGGAGTTAAAATAAACGAAAACGGCGAAAAACGGCGTTACTGGGTGACTTTTGAGCCAACCGGGTGACGGCTGCCCAAACTGTGTATTGGTCACTGTTCGGGCAGCCCATGAACTACCCTAGTACTATTGGGGCTGACCTGGACAGCCCCCATGTGCATTGGGTGGTCGGTTCGGTCAAAACATGTTTTATGTTATTTTGCGGAAAAACATTTTCGTAAGAGTTTCTCAATATTTCTTAGTTATTTATGTCGTTATTTGATATCGAATAAATATGTTTAGGTGAAAAATGAATAAATTATTCAATTTGGATATTGAATAATTTATTCGGTAATTTTTAAAAAGGTTTTAAAGTTACGATTTCACCCGAACCGCGAGCTTCCGCTGCTCCTGCGCCAAAACCCCAACAATAGCATGTGACGGAGGGATTATACGTATGCAATGACCTCGACTTGCATAGTTTAGCGAGATTATCCGTGGTCGTCATAATTCATGAGTGGGTGAATTATGGACATGAAATTGGATTTCGTGTCGGATAAACCTAAACTTAGAGAGTCCCACAATATGAAGTGTACTCGTTGAGCACTTGGGCAACGCGTTATGAATAATACATATTATTCATAATACTTTACCGAATTAAATGATTTAATTCGAATCGTTTAAACGGTTAAACGAAAACACATGTTTTAGGGAATTTTGGTCAATTAATAATTAATGTGTATTTGTATTTTATACAAAATTTGATTTGATACATATTAATTAATTGTCAAATAAGACTTTGACACATGTCATTAATATATGTATTTTTTATTTAATGTAAATAAAAATACATATATGATAATAATTATATTAATTAATTATTTAGATATTTAAATGTTAAATGTTAAATATTTGAATAATTAAATAATATCTATATTACATAAATGTTATGCAATATGTTCAATTATTATTAGTTACATGTAGCATGTTTTAATTAAGCTTAAGGTGTGCAAATTTGATTTGCTAACATAAAGCTTGATTTTATTTAATTGAAATAAATTGGCAAATTGACCAAATTGCCCTCACTAAGTCGGTCATTATAATTTTTTAAAGTAAAAAATTTTCTTTTCCCTTCCAAGGGAATCCATGGCCGAATTCTTCTTCCAAAAATACTCTCAAATTTGTCCGATGATTCAAGAAAGAAAAGTAAAGAAAATCAAGAAAAATTAAGAGATTAAAGGTAATCCTTAATATCCCTAAGTTTAGAAAGCATGTTTCTTGTTCTTGATCATCTAGAGAGATTCTAGGGTTTCTTCTTTTCTTTAGAATTTGGGTGTTTTTGATTTGGAAGATGGAATTGAAGGCTCTGTGCATGTGTGAAGTAGAATTGAATGATATTATTGTAATTTTTTGTTCGATTTGATCATTTGATGATATATTACCATTCTAGAGTGTTATGACCACTCTTGTAATGCCTAAAATTATTCTTGGGTGCTTCATTGGTGGTGGCTTGGATTGGTGTTGTGATTAATGTTGAGAAAATTGGATTTAAGGCATGAAAATTGATATTTTAAGTTACCAAATCAGATATCGAAATTCTGTGATTTTGGTGATGAAAAGTATGTTGTATAAAGATATTGGATTTTTTTGGGTATTAGAACAATTTTCGGAAACTGTTTCGGAGTTGAAATATGCGAAAACGGTGAAAAACGGCGTTACCGGGTGACTTTTGAGCCAACCGGGTGACGGCTGCCCAAACAGTGAATTGATCACTGCTCGGGCAGCCCATGAACTGTCCAAGTACTATTGGGGTTGACTTGGGCAGCCCCATGTGCATTGGGTAGTCGGTTCGGTCAAAAACGCGTTTTATGCCATTTTACGGAAAAATATTTTCGTAAAAGTTTCATGATGTTTCTTAACTATTTATGTCATTATTTGATATCAAATAAATATGTTTAGGTGAAATATGAATGAATTATTCATATTGGATATTGAATAATTTATTCGGTAATTTAAAAAGTTTTAAAATTACGATTTCACCCGAACTGCGAGCTTCCGCTGCGTCCGCGCCAAAACCCCAACATTTCAGACCTTCTGGCGTCTCGACGCTAACCCTTACGCAACGCGATGCCGAGCTCTCACATATTGAGATTTATGACTCTAACCTTTGCGCGGTGCGACGTTGACTCTCGTAGATTGGGCGTTGTGGAGCCCAAGCCTGCACGTCGCGACGCAATGAGAGATGATACTCATGAGCGTTGAAACTTCAATTTTCTCCATTTCGGAGTTTCCGAACTTCGATTTGGTCTCTTTTTTTTCCTACGGACTCGTAACGGAATATAATTTTCATTAAAATAATTTAAAATACACACGTGCTTGATATCCATGGGTTGACCCACTTCTGCTGCGCGGGGCACCGATCCGACCCTAAGGGTCCCACATTCGCTCCAAAATATCCATATGCAACTCCATGATGCAAAGTAATTCATCTTATACAACTTGATCCAAACTCGGATCAAAACTATTTTCGGCCCAAAAATATAACTAAATGCATCAAATTCTGTTTTTTTACTAGGATACTCATAGCTATGACGTCGTAATTGTCAAAGTCAACTACGTAAACTAAATATCTTTATCTAGATGTCAAATTTTAATTTTTGATCCATTACTAATAAAACTTATCTATTAATATAAATTATATAAGTCACGTAGACACACACACATATCTGTATGTTTTTATCACATTATCATCATACAATTCGGCAACATCCATATATCTTCTAAAATTCTTAATTCATGCTTCTAAGAAATCATTAGCTATACGTACTAATTTATACATATACATACATTTATCTATATAGTCAACCACAATATAATTTTTACTCGAGGTAAGTCCATAGTGACGTACTTACTTGGGGTTTCCAGTTAGTCTTCCCTTTTCTTCATCAAGCTTTCGAGGGTACCAATAAACTAGAAATTCACCGACGAACGTGCTGGAACTGTCGGAATTCGAATTGGAATGGCTAGCTTCTGGGTTACTATTCACAGCTCAGTTTGGTCTCATTTTGTATGAAACTGAGCTCCGATCAGTAAAATCATCACCGTAACCTCGTAGTGCTCGTCAATAACTTTGATTTGATAAGTGGCTCATTCTGTGAGGTCAAGAAATGAAGTCGAATTAGACCCAACAAATCGTGACCTTTCTCTTCATTTTCCGGCCACCACAGGCTGCCAACAGCCGATCACCGACCACCAATAGGATCCTGGGGGCTAGACAACCACAGTGGGCAGGTCGCTCTCCGTCGGCAGTGGCCTGATGGGCGCGTGCCAGTCTCCCTATCTCTCCCCGTAACTGTGCTACAGTGTAGCAAGTGTATGAATTTTGTGTTATTTTACGATTTCTGGAAAATTAGGGCATTTAAATGAAATTTTCTGAAAATTACAAGGTTGCCCCCACGTTTTGCAAAGAGGCCCTTGAATTGGGACAGTTTCAAAAATCTATAAATTCGAGGTCATTCTGCTAGAGATTTCGAAAAGTGTTGAACATAAAAGTTATTTATCTCGGAAAAATGAGTCCAACGATTTAACAATCAGTGTTCGTTTACTATTTTTATAGCCGAAAAAAAAAATTTATCCAATGATAAAAATTTGTGTATTTGATCCTTATAAATTCACGCAATCTTGAGACTTTGGAACACAATTTTAAATCCTCACGCCATATTTTTCAACATCAAAATATAAAATTCTCGACTTCATCAACGTCACGAGACATTTACTCGAACCTGGATTTTCATAAATACTCCGAAAATTCCAGGATGTTAAAGAAGTATAATATGAAATGAAGAAATATCGGTTGTTAGAATATCTTCAATAATACTCCTTATATGACTTCAACAACCCTTTTCAGCTTTATGTTTTTTTGTTTTGTAATTAATCTGTTTAGTTGTCTTTTTAGGGCTATTTAGATTTTAAGATAAAAATATATGGGAAGTGTTATGTTATAACTGATTAAGGTGGAAAACCTTGTCAATTGATGAACTTTGATGCGTATGCATTGAGGGTTAAGGAGAAAAACCTTTTTGGGCCAATTGAGTCGCCGTCGCCTTGGAGTAGTCTCGTTGGTTCTGCTCATTCTAATAATGGTCAGTGTTTTATTTTGTTTTGTAAGTTATTAAATGCTCGCTTGGTTAATTTCTGACAGGTTTGTGATGTAGATTACATGCTATTATGTTATTAAGTGTCGCTTGGTTATAAGTGAATTGCAGATGGAAGGAATGGAAAATGCTTGAACAAGAAGTCAGTGTAGGATACAGGACAGGGTTACGCTTCTTGTAAGAGTATGGGACATGCGAGAGTTTTAACTGCGCCACGGCTCAAAATGGGTAGTTTGATGGTGGGGTTCCAATGTTCCAAAAAGAAGAAGAAGTCAGTGTTGATCATTTTACTAAAATTGTCTTATATGCCTAAAAATTAAATGTTCGACTTTATTTTTTTGGATGGCTGATTCTTTTTGTTAATATACTATATTTGTTTTGATTATCCAGTAATATTGAAATAGCTATGAGTAGGTTACATGTATGGAGAGTCTGTAACAGGGAAATCAATGCTGGTGTTTTTTTCTTCTGAGAAAGTTCAAAAGTAAATTAGGGGGAAGGGAATATTGAAGGACTTGTTTATATTTTATTTTGCAGAAGACAATTTGATTTCTCAAAGCTGGAATGTCTGGTAAAATAAAAAGTTCACGAAGAAAATTAAAAAAAGTAAAATAGGTTTTCAATCAAACAGCAGTGGAGTAAAATTGCCTTAACTTTGAACAACAGTTGAAAATGTTTACCAAACACGAAGTCGAAATCTTGTTTGCTTTGTCTTAAGTTGAACTTTTAAGCTGCTTAAGGTGGTTTATTTCTCATTATCACATTTCTGTGCTTCCTTGTTAGTACATGAAACGTGAAGAAGAGCATATGCCAACAGATGGAAAGTTAATGTAACAGAAGGCATATAAATAAAATTATTGCAGGTATCATCCCTTGTGCAATTTGATATATAGTGTAGATAGATAGTCTTTTTCTAATTCAAATGTAAGAAGACTTGTATACAGGCTGAAATATATGAGGTTCGTGTTCAGTAGGAAAATCATGTTTTAGAAATACTTGCTCGAAGTTTTTATTTTTTATTCATTTATATGCATTGTGTTTTTTTTTATTGGTGCGATAATGAGTTCTTTTAAATATATAATAATTCTCAGTGAATCATTTTTTTTTACTTGTTAGTTCAACAATAAAATATCAAGATGAAGTGCAAATTGAGTGAAGCAACTACATACGATCTATTATGTAATTATATCATTTATTTTAATTGATTAAATTTGTATGTTGAATTAGTATCATATGTCATAATTTAATGACATATTAGTATCAAATATTTAATTTTTAATGACATATATATGTCATAAAATCAAAGATTTATGACATTTATGCGTCTAAAATATATGATATTTATGTAACAGTTTTAAATCGTCATAAATTTATGATATACAAAAATCTGTTATAAAAAACATGACACAACGATTTATGATAGTTTTAAACCGTCATAAATCACTGGTTTTCAAGTAGTGAAACGATATTTAATTGAGATTCTAATGAAACTTAAACTAAAACTAAGAAGAGAAAAATTTTAAAACAGTAAGTTGCAACCAATGAGAGAAAAAAAAATTAGGGTTGTGATTCCACCCAGTATTATTCAAAAGATGAATTGATATTCCTATACGTGTGTAATTAATTAACTTATTAACCCGGAACACTAAAATATCCACAAGCCTATTTCAATGGTCATGTGAAAATATTCGAAATAAGCTAATTAATTATATTTTTATGTTAACTAACTTAAACCAAATTCATTAAGATCAAGTTTCAATTGTGGTTACACACACTTTACATGTATATTTATATCCTGGACGGAAATCCCTTAGATGAGATCGTGCATTATTGAATTTAAGGTTAAACCTAAAATTACTTTTTCAAGTTCAAATAGATTTACTATATCAATCTCATTGGTGATCAAGCAATAAGAAACATTAAGCATAAAGTACAATAAACAAACCAATAAACAACACAAGATATAAAAAAAAAAAATCAATTTTATAAATTAACATACTAGGTATCATCACAACCCTAAATTGAGGTTTTAGTTACAGCACATGGCAAAGAACTCTAAAGAAATAATTCAAAGTAAACATGACATCATAAAAAAAAGATAAGAAGGAATTCTCTTGAAATCAGCGGTCTTTTATTTTTTGATGTTGAGCCTCTACTTTATGATTGCTTGATATGCTTCTTTATCTCAAAAATCTCTTTGAGCCTCCAAAAGTATGATCTACGGGTTTAAAACCAGACTTGTTCTTATATAGAGGCTATATGGAGCTTTCCTTATTAAGAAATATGGGTTCTTTATGCACTAGGAATCGAGGCCACATCACGATGTGCATAGTCCAGCGTCGCGATACTGGCTGCTTCACTCGAATGCTGTGATTCCCATAGATCTGCGTAGCGATGCGCAACAAGAATTACATTATGTCTCAACAAGAATTATGTATGGCTGCATTGCGACGCGCACACTAAATTCTAGAATTCGCTCCGATTTTGCTGATTCATCACTCGATAAGTCCAATTCAATCGTAATTTCATCTTGACCTACAAAACTTACACAAAACACATCAAAACATTCATACAATTCGAAATAACCCACAAAATACAATATAGATATATTGACCGCTCATAAATAATCAAGTATTATAATAAAAACAAAAATGATAAAAAAGAAATAAATTTATTTCTAATTACACTTGAATATCATCATGGGCGAAGCCATGAGGTTCTCTAAGGGGAGATTTTGTAATTTTTAAGGATTTAATTTATAAATTCATGATGGTATTTTTATTTTTTACATAATACTAACGGTTGAAAAAAAAACTTCGGGGGATCGGCTGATCCCCTGACATGCAAGAGGCTTCCCCCTGAATATCATTGTTATAGATTGTGTGATAATTTCAACAGTTATATCATATAATCTTTTTGATCATTTCTCAAATATTTCTTGAATCACAAGCCAAGCTTTATTCCCTCATATTACTTGCAATTTCATTTCTCCATCTTTCCATATCTACAATAACACAATCATACACTACAAGAATACGACTCTTTAGCGTCTGTAACACCCCGATAATCCCGACGACTACTATTTGATAAATCCCGATGACTACTATGTCATAGGTGGCATAATATATGGTATAAATCATGCTCGAGCATGCATATGCTAGTGGAATTATATTTTGGGCATTCGATAAATTCCTCACAGTTCTGAAACAGAATTTAGTTTGAGATTCAATACGGATAGCTCTTAGTATTTGGGCCATAATTTCTTCATATGATTTACGATATTTATGAACTTTATATCGTCGGAAAGCTAAGAACGAGACCTACAACTTCCGTGTTGGATATTTTTCTAAATTAGAATCAGAAATAAGTCAAATATCGAGATTTTTATGGATGCTACAGTGGAATTCGAGAATATACTAGAAATAGGTGATGTGGCAAAATCTCAACCACTCTTTTTTATCATAAAAGTCAGCCACTTTACCTATAAATAAGGCATTATTCATCCATCCCTTTGAGAAGCCAAAAATATGAGCTTGGGTTAAGGAAGATCTTTAAAAAATTTCTTCACTCTCATGAAATAAAGAAGGAATAAGGATGAGTTCTCAAGTTTTCTTGGTCAATTAAGCTTCATTTTTCTTTTTATCTTCTCAATTTTCTGTTTTGAACAAAGAATACAAAGCCCCAAATTCGCACCATTTATACCCTAGAATTTGGAATTGCTTAATTGGCTTTGATTAAGTTGCTAGCATGTATTTTGGAGAGTATCATGATAGTATTGGCATGGATTGAGGCCTTTGTGTGTGTGAATGTATTGGGGGGATTGAATATGTTTCTTGTATATTTATGTTGATCAATTAGTATATAGAAGTTGGGGATTGAATATGTTTCTTGTGTATTAATATTGATCAATTGGTATATATATAAGTTGGGAATTGAATATGCTTATTGTGTATTGATGTAGAAGTTTTAGAAGTACTTATGTGAAGGTGTTAGTATAATGATGTGAGTATTTCTTGAGCATTGTCTTTGAGGAGTTGGTGTTAGGCCCTGAAATCGAACTAGCGTCGCGACGAGTATCAATCAGAGGCTCTCTGACTAGGGTCTGATCGTGTGGGCATCACGACACTCAGCATCTAAAGTCACGACGCGTAACGAGCAGAGGCTCTGCCTTGGGTCTGATCTTGTGGGCGTCGCGACGCGCCAGACTTGGTGTCGCGACGGGAGAGATAAACAACTTCATATCATTTCAGTTTCAACTTAGGATATTAGAGACCACCCTAAGAATTTTGAATCATCTCATATACACGCATTATGACATGTTGCAAGCATAATACATCATGTGCTGATTATAAATTAGTTGAATTGGGAAACTTAATTTAGTCTCAAAGCGTGTTCCACGACTTATGTTCTAACCAAGTTTACCAATTATAGATCAACGCATGAACCGCAATCTTCCTCGGCGAAGTAAGTAATACCAGCCATATTCTAATTTATAAGTGGACCCCTTTCTCATGTTGTATTTACTTATGTTTTTGAATTGAAACTTATTTTTTCGCATATAGGGCATTAGCCAAGTTTATTTCTAAATGTTTTATGAATAAGAAATGCTTTAGAAAGTGATGATTTGAAAAGCATGGTTTTATGATTTTTGGAGGCATGGGGGAAAAACTCACATCAGATGTAACTTGATACAAATATTGGAATTGAAGGTTACTGGAATTGATGGATTCAGAACGTGTGCACACGTAGTTTAGGACTAGGGATGACAGATGCCCCTAAATCCATTTTAGGGCAAGGGGACGACGAAACATAATACCTCTAGACCCTAGATTCAAAGTTGAGATGATAGCATTGATTTTTTTTTCGCTAATCGCTATTATTCTACTCGGAAATGGAATCCTAGAATGGTACCTTGTTTGTTCTTGCATATCCCCCCGGCTTTTCCAAATTCATCGATCCAGTATGTTGTAGGAGCTTCCAATTATGAATAAAAGTTTGATTCTAATTCTATATCATCATAGGAATGGAAATAGTAATGTCGCACTATTTTTTTTATACGTCCCAAGCCCACTAGTTTAGGTATATGGGGGACGGTGAGACGTAACACCTTTATACATCAGGTTTTTCAGAGATATGATTTTCAATTTAGGCGTATGGGGGACGGTGAAACGTAACACCCTCATACGTCGAGTTTTTCATAAACTGATTTCAGATCTATGATTTTTCAAGAAATGATTTTCGGAGACATGGTTTTTAGAATGATGGTTTTATAAAAGAGTTTTTACGAGAAACAGTTTTTTACAGAAAGAAAGTTTTCTAGAAAGTTTCACACAAAGAGATTTGATAATAAATAGTTTTCAGAAAAGTCCAGTTTTCTTGACTTAGTTTTTATTTCAGAACAATAAAAGTTCTATGAAGTATTTCAGTTCCGTTTTAACTTTCTACTCACTAGGTTGTTCAAACAATCTAACCCCCCACTCCAAGTGTTTTTATTTTGCAGGTATACCTGGAGGACGAGCTCGAAAGGATCGATATTGATGGCAGTCACTAGGGTATTGGGTCTAACAGGTCGAGTTACAGTTCAGTCATAGTCACAGTGAAGTCGCATGTCAGATAATGGTACTGTATAAGTCATTGTATGTGCTAAAAGAGTCCATAAACAAAGCTATAAATAGAAGTATTATCGATTTCATAGTTATACATATTAATATGTATTCTATGTTGTTGAGTTTGGCAATGGTCCCTATATATGAGTTTGTGTTTGAGATGAATTTAGTAGTGTGGATCACAGTCAGAAAGTCAGAGGCTCAGTGGGATAGATCAGTTTATTCCCTGCTGGTAGCATCTCCTGAAGGGGGATGTTACAAAGATGGTATCAGAGCATGGTCTAGGGAGTCAGTGACTGCAGTGGGTAGAGTGATGGGGTCTTGTATACGTAACGTATGCCCGAGGTACTAGTATTCGATGGACTCCCCCTCCAGTATTCGATCCTCGAGTACGTCCTCAAGTCCTATAGAAAGGTTAGTAAGCATTCATAGAGTTATCTGAATTTTCTTCCTAATAAAAGTAACCACAATCTTTCTCCTAGTTGAAAATCCTTCCGTAATTATCCTGAATTACTACTAGAAGTTCAAAACAAGTTATGAGAATAAATAGTAAGGTTCTGAGAATGTTCACTCAATGGGGTGGGAAGAGAAAGCTATAAGAAAAGTAAAAAATGATATACCGATACCTAAAGCAACCAGAAACAATAAGAGATAGAGATAATGACTCAGATAAGTAAAGAAAGTGCCAGACTTATAGAAATAAAGGGAATATGGTAAGTCTGAGCAAGAATGAAATGTCAGTTAGCCATGTCCAGTGACGCAAAAACTTTTAATGACTCCGAACAGCGATGTAAAAATCCGACACTAAAGACTATTAGTGTCGCCAATCACAATAGTGATGCTAAAATTACTATTAGCATCGTCAAATATTGACTTTAGCGATGCCAATTTGGTGACACCAAAAGTCAAAATCAACAAAATAATTAATATTCATTATAATTTGCAATAATTTATTTTTAATTTATAGTAACTTATTTTCTTAAATTCTAATATATTTATTTATAAATTATTACAAATAATAATATATTTATTAAAAATAAATCAAAAAAGGAATTATTACCAAAACAATTTATTGATATTAAACATAAAATTATAAAATTTATTATTTTAAATAAAAATAAAATGATAAATTACATATATGAAATATTTAAATACAAAATTAATATTCTTCATATTCATATTCATCTTCTTCATCTTTATTTTCAATTTATTCATATGAACTTTCGTCATCTTCATGTTCATTTTCATTCTCTTCATCTTATTTTTCTACAAACAAAAATAAATAAAAAAATAAGATGGTTAATATAAAACACAAAAAAAAAAAAAAATAAAAAATAAAAAAAAATGAAAATGAGAGGAAAATAGAGAGAATGAGTGCAAATGAAAGAAAAACGAATATTTATAGAAAAATATGATTTTTAGCGTCGTTAAAAATCATATTTTTAACAAAATTTGTAACAAAATTTTAACTTTTAGCTTTGATATTTTTGACTTCTAGAGTCTCCATTATTGACGCTAAAAGTCAAAATTTTAAATTTAATTCTTAAAGGTGTGAAATATTTGACCAAAATTTTTAAAAAGTTTGCCATTTAGCGTCGTCAAAGTTTTGGCGATACTAAAAGTCAAAATAAAAAATTATGATTTGTATTGACTTTTAGTGTTGCCAATTTATTGGGGATGCTAAAATTCAAAAGTTTTTAACGTCGCCAAAATTTTTGCTACGTTTTAGTTAATTAAAAAAAATTACGATTTTTATTGACTTTTTAGTGTCGCCACTAAATTGGCGACACTAAATCATATTTTCCCCGCCGCCAAATTTTGGTGACGCTAAAAATCATGATACCTTTTGCGACGTTAAAAGATTGGATGCTTGTACGAGCCAAATTTGGGCCTAGGGCATATTTGTCTTTTTGCTCAGGCCCAATAGCGAACAGGGCCCAATTTCCTTCAAATAACAACCAGACCAAAGTTGGGCCAAGGGCCCAAACCATCCTTATATCAGGCCCAATTGTCTAAAGCAACTCATTTTCTTTCCAGCGAAAATCGTCACCTCGCTCTCCGCATAATCAGTTGTAGCATCACCGAAAGGAAGTAATTAAGCATGTTAGTTGGCCCTACCTTCATAAATGTGGTCCTTGTTCCAACTAATATACCATCATTTAGCCTATAAAAATGATACAAATCTCATATATAAGGGGCAAGCTTGAGCATTCTCTCCTTAAGCTCTTAAACTCTTTCACCTTACACACTTGACCACCGCCCTCACTGCTGTCCACGAAGGTCAAGGTAACCTCAGACATTGATCTTCCTTATTTACAGCTAGTCTCCATTACTGACTTGAGCGTCGAAGCGCCTATGGCGCCCACCAAACCGGTGGGTAGAGGCTCTCTACTCACTCTATCTTCGTTTTGCAGGATCGCTAGTGCCTCATACTACAAATTCTCGATTGTGGACCTCGGGCGAAATCCAGCGTCTACAATGCTAAACGTTTTTTCTTGTAATGGCACTATAAGAAAATATTGGATTACCGACCGAAAATATTCTATTGGTAAAAATTGTTAAATACCAACCGTTTAAAGATTAAGAAATTTTATGATCAAATACCGACAGTTTACCGATCGAAAAATTACTGACGGACTAATCCATCGGTATTCCGTCGGAAAAAGATGCGCTGAGCACAAACTTAGCAGTAAGAAATGGCGCCAAGCTTTTACTGACGTCTTACTGACCGTATTTTTCAGTCAGTAAACAAATTCAGTTTACCGACCGATGAGATAGGTCAGTATTATGTCAAATTTACCGACTGGTTACTTATCGGTTGGTAAGTGTGAAATAATTTTAATAAAAATTATTAAAAATATAGATATATACCGATTGAATATATGTATCGATCGAAATGTAGATCGGTAATTACCGACCGATGACAAGTCGGTCGGTAATATTAGGCGCCTAATAACAATCGAGTGCTAAGATATGGAGCCAAAACTAATATTTTACCGATCGAAATAAATGTCGGTCGATAATTACTGACCAAAATAGTATGTCGGTCGACTAGCTCTTCAATTGTAGAAGATACAAGAGCATGCTTGACTAGCTCTTCAGTTGATGCAGCAAAAGATCCAATTGCCTCCTGGTGGTCCTCCTCATCTTCCTAGTGTATAATATATTTTGTGTAATGTGTGGAGGCTGATTTCAGTAGTGGTCCACAATCGAGATTATCAAAAGCAGGGCACGAGCGAACCTGCAAAACGAGTAGAGTGAATGGGGAGCTTACTGCCCACCGGTGTGGTGGAAGCCGCAGGCACTCCGACGCTCAAGTCAGTGTCAAGGAAGGAATATAGTTCTAGATGGAGAGTCAAGGTTTCAGGAATACCTTAACTTCAATTTGAACGCCGTGAGGGCGGGGTATGCTAACAATGTCTGTGTGATGGGTCGTGTCTTGAAGATCTCAGGCCTCTTTCTATTATTTCGTTTCTTTCCTTTATAGGCTCTCTATTCTGCCAGTTGGAGTTGCCATCAATGTGAGTTATTCCTGATTTTCCATGCTTGATAACTGACGATCGTGTCTTAAAACTCGAATCTATCGACTTCATGGCGATCTTTATTGAGTTTTGATTTCCTCTTGATTCCAGTAACTGGTGTCCGTTGGCTCCATTTGTGTTAACGGGCTTGGGCCCTTGAGGCGGTCCGGGTCGGTCCCTTGCGTGACATTCCGTGTGTGGGCCCAGTCTGCTTGATGGGCCTCAGGTTTGTGGTTGGTTTTGCTGTGTAATGTCGTTTTTACCCTTGGGGCCAATTTTGGCCCAAACAGTTTGTCCCATACTCTCTAAGTCTGAGAGTCTTAGGCTTAGAGAGTACCTTCGAGTACGTCGAATGAATCTGGAAATGTTCTTCAATTTTGTTGATCATGGCTGTGATCTAGGGCAAATCTTCGTCGTACAGCTCGTGAGTGGGGAATTTTGGTCTCCATGATTCTGGCTTTCGATAGTAATTTTGGAGGTGTCTTTGGATCCACCGTGACGATCGAGGAAATCTACCTTGTTCGACATATCGTAATGGGGGAACTCATATTTCAAGTACGTCGAGCTCGTGAGCTTATGGGGGATCATCCAATGCGAATTGAACCGAACAGTGGCTTTGGTGCATGTCGTATGGGATCAAGGACATACAAGGTCGACTGAACAATACGTTTGTTCAGGCGCAACCTCACTCGACTTGCTTTGTGAAGGCTGATTTCGGTAGTAGTCCACAATCGAGATTATCAAAAGCAGGGCACGAGCGAACCTGCAAAATGAGTAGAGTGAATGAGGAGCTTACTGCCCACCGGTGTGGTGGAAGCCGCAGGCACTCCGACGCTCAAGTCAGTGTCAAGGAAGGAATATAGTTCTAGATGGGAGAGTCAAGGTTTCAGGAATACCTTAACTTCAGTTTGAATACCGTGAGGGCGAGGTATGCTAACAATGTCTGTGTGATGGGTCATGTCTTGAAGATCTCAGACCCCTTTCTATTATTTCGTTTCTTTCCTTTATATGCTCTCTATTCTGCCCGTTGGAGTTGCCATCAATGTGAGTTATTCCTGATTTTCCATGCTTGATAACTGACGATCGTGTCTTAAAACTCGAATCTATCGACTTCATGGCGATCTTTATTGAGTTTTGATTTCCTCTTGATTCCAGTAACTGGTGTCCGTTGGCCCCCTTTGTGTTAACGGGCTTGGGCCCTTGAGGCGGTCCGGGTCGGTCCCTTGCGTGACATTCCGTGTGTTGGCCCAGTCTGCTTGATGGGCCTCAGGTTTGTGGTTGGTTTTGTGGTGTAATGTCGTTTTTACCCTTGGGGCCAATTTTGGCCCAAACATAATGTAATACAGTATATTAATGTAACATTATTATTTTATGTTTATTATTATATAATATTTTTTTATTAATTTGTTTTTAATTATTTATTTATAATATTAAGTTTTAATTGAAAAAAATAAAATATAATTTAATAGAAAAATCAAATAAGAAAATAAAATACAATATAATATAATTACCAACCGACTATTCGGTCGATAATCATATTATAATGTGTAAATTGTACCGACGACACTATACGATTTGGAAATTCAAAGAATTACCGACCTTTATTACCGTATATTTTATCGGTCGGTAGCATTTCGAGTTATCAATAACCAAAATTCATTTAGTTAACCACCGATTATTTCCCATATTTTGTAGGTAATCCGTTGGTAATATTTACCAACAATAAATTTATTTGGTCGGTAATCGACCAATAAAATCACTGACGGAAATATATTCGTTCGGTATTATGGTATCGACAAGTCATTTTCCAATAAAATATTTCGGTCGATAATCGATCAGTAATATATCATTTCGATCGAAATCTATTATTTACCGATCGAATGTGGATAAACCATCACCAAAATTGCAATTCTCTCAGTTTATGAACTTCAATCAAATTAAATTCTTTAAACACAGAAAAAATTTGAGTGGCGAACTCACGTGAATTGTATTCTGTGGAAGGAAAAAAGAACACAAGAAGTCAAGAACAATGGAAAAAATTTCAACAATCATCTCATAATTTTAACAGTAATTACATTTAAGTATTATTATTATTATTATTATTATTATTATTATTATATTATTATTATTATATTATTATTATTATTATTATTATTATTATTATTAACAATAACAAAAAAAATCTGGACACCTCTTCGTCAACTCTTCACAATCTTGTTACTAGTGTTTTATTTTGTTTGATAATATTTTTTTATTATATTATTATTATTATTATTATTATTAATTATTATTATTATTATATTATTATTATTATTATTATTATTATTATCATTATTATTATTATTATTATTATTATTATATTAAAAAATAAAAAAAAACAAGTGAAATAAAGAGGGAAAAGGGAGTGTTGTGTTTTCATTTGTATAATTAAAATCGCTTAAAACTTTTAAAAAATCTGGAAAAAAAAATAATAATTAAATTAATATGATGATATTACAACAATACTACATTTAGAAATTAATCATATAAAGTCTTAGTATAAATTTACATACAACACTATCTATACTAATATTAAGCTAGTTTGAGTATAAGATATTGTATGATATAAAATATTGATTTTAGAATATAAATTATCTTATAAGTATTATACCGAGAGTATAAGTATATTTTAATAATCTCTGTTAGTTGTGTAGTTAGTTGTGTAGTTAGTAGTTGTGTAGTGTGTAGTTGGTAGTTGTGTTGTTGTGTATTTAATATGGTCGTTGTGTATTTAATATGGTAGTTATACAATGCATATATAAAGGCCTCTCATTGTAGTTCTAAATTCAAGCAAATGCTAATACACATTTTCTTCACTAATTCTCACATGGTATTAGTAGCTTAGGTTCTTTCCAGAGGTTGAAGAATGCATCAAACGGAACTCGGTTCAGAAAATTTGGATTTCGGGAAAGTTGTCAAAAATCAAATTTGAGCATACCATCAGCTTATTCACGTCGAGACGAGCACAATGGTATTTTCCGGTGATCGAACGGAGGTCCAGGGAGGTGTCACGTGCCAGCTGAAGGTTGAAGACGACCACGTCAGTGCCACATTAGTGCACAGTCATCACACAGTCAGCACAATTCTGGTAAATTACAGAAAGACCCTTGTAATTTATGAATTTATATTTTGGCCTCTTAACTTTTCAGAAATTGTAATTCAACCCCTGTATTTTTGGAAATTATATTTTTGCCTCTGAACCTGCAGAAATTATACTTTGACCCTTGTAACTTCTGAAACTCTATATTTTGGTCCATGTATCGGATTTTGACCAATAAAGTGTCATTTCCATTATTTTTGACCATTCCAGACGCAACTGTAACCTCAGAATCATCAAAATCAATCTCGATCTTACATTATTTGACAAATGAAAAAGTTAGAAGTTATGCAACCCATTCTTACCGTCCTCACAGGTTCAAACTACCATCTTTGGGTTCAGGGAATACGTAGTTTTCTCAAGGGTTGGAAACTATGGCGCTATGTTACTGGAGATGTCAAGTCCCCCCACTCAGCTCACTGATGAAACTGAAGGACAACTCACTGACCGTCTCGAGGATTGGGACAATAAGAATCACCAAATTCTGACATGGTTCCGGAATACTTCGGTTCCAGCCATTCATCATCAATTTGGCCGTTATGAAACTGCCAAAGAAGTTTGGGATCTACTTGCATTAAGGTACACCTCTTCTGATCTCTCTAGTCAATATCAACTGTGGGAAAAGTTGCATATTTTGAAACAAGAGAAAGGTCAGTCTCTTACTAATTTTCTTGCTCAAATGGAGAATATTTAGGACCAACTTGCTCTGTCAGAACCATCTATGAGTTGCAATGTTGATGCAACTAATTATGCGGCATATCCTGACCACATGCGGCTAATTCAATTCCTTATGGCCCTTACTGATGACTTTGAATCTTGTCGAGCTTCATTATTACATCAATCTCCCATGTCTATATTAGAAGTTGATGTCTCTCGTTTATTATCTGATGAAACTCGATTAAACTTATTTAAGCCTCCTCAAGATGATGTCGTGCTTGCCACTGTAAGCAATAATTTCAACAAAAGAGAAAAATTGTTTGATACCTGTAACATGGTTGGTCACATCCTGTCTGAATGTCGTTTTACTGAATGTCACAAATGTAAGAAAAAGTGACACATAACTTCCAATTGTCCTCATAAAGAATAATGTCGTTACTGCAAGCTGTCTGGCCATTCCATTGAGCAGTGTCCCACCCGTTCACCAAGATCTAATCAGACCCCAAGGTCTGCCAATTCCACCACTGTTGTTGTCAAAAAATTCAATGACTCTCATGACTCTACTGGTAACTTAGAAACACTCATTAGACAGATACTCTCAATTCATTCCAGTACTTCCACCATTTTATCTGTTAGTTCAGGTAATTCTCCTTGGTATTTTGACTCTGGTTGTTGCAATCATATGACTTCTCAATCCCCATTATTTTCCCCCACCTCTCTCATCACAAGTATTTCTCCAATTTTCACCGCAGATGGTTCACAAATGCTTGTAAGTCAGTCTGGCCACATATCAACATATACACTCACTTTACCAAATACATTTCTTATTCCTAAACTTACATTCAACCTTATTTCTGTTGGTCAACTATGTGAACTTGGATTATAATTGATATTCTCCACTAATAGTTGTCGTATGCAGTATCCGCAAACGGGACAGATTCTTGGGACATGCCGTAGAATTGGATGTCTGTTTGAACTCACTTATCTGCATCTTCATTCAAATCGTTTTTCCCAGTTATGTGATGTATATACTCATTATTCTCTTCACTTGTGGCATATGCGCCTTGGTCATGCCTCGTTAAATAAACTTTGTCCTTTAGTTTCTAATGGTTCACTAGGTTCCGTTAAATACCAGTATTTCCATTGTGTCTCTTGTCAACTTGGAAAACAACCAGATTTATCCTTTCAACATAATAAACATAATTCTGATGCCCCATTTGATTTGGTCCACTCTGATGTATGTGGACCTTCACCTACAACAACCATGAGATGATCTAAATATTTTATTTTGTTTATTGATGACTATTATCGATTTACATGGATTTTTCTTATGAAACAACGTTCTGAACTACCTCAAATTTATATTGACTTTACAAACATGATCAAAACAAAACTTTCCAAGACTATTAAAACATTGAGAACCGAAAATGTCAATGAATATCTTGACTCTAAGATTCAATATTTTTTAAAAGCACAGGGACCATTTCACAATGATCCTGCCCATATACCTCTCAACAAAATGGATGAGCCGAACGAAAACATCGTCATATTTTATATTCCACTCGATCTATGCTTATTTCATCATATTGTCCTGAACGCTTTTGGGTGAAGCTACTCTTATGGTTGTTTATGTTATTAATCGTGTTCATTCTTCAGTCACCAAACAATATTTGTCTCCTTATGAGTGCCTCTATGGTGTTTCCCCTCCTTATGATCTTCTCAAGGTCTTTGGGAGTGTTTGTTTTGTTATTCTTCCTCCCACAGAGCATCACAAGTTAGAACCCCATGCCAGACTTTGTTGTTTCCTAGGTTATAGTATTCAACACAAAGGGTATCGTTGTTGGGATCCCGTTTCAAAGAAACTTCGTATCTCTCGTCATGTTATTTTCTGGGAACATGTTATGTTCTCCTCTATTTCTAAGTTCACAGTGTCACCTTTAGATCCACCTCCACTTTTCACTAATCCATCTATCAAGTTGTTTCCACCTGATGCAGGTACTCATGGTGAGCATACAGATGTCCAACCTCCATCAATGTCTGTTCCTGATGATGACCCTCCTACAGATACTACACCAAAGACCATTTGTGACTCATCTCCGCCCTATCCTACCCGAGTAAGAAATCATCCCCCTTACCTTCAAAACTATAATTGTTTCTCTGCTCTTGTTTCTTTGCATGAACCTCAGTCCTATAGGGAGGCTTCTTATAATCCTCATTGGCAGTAAACTATGCAAGATGAATTACAAGCATTGACAAAAACTGGTACTTGGGACTTGGTTGATCTTCCCCCTGGAAACAATCCAGTGGGATGCAAATAGGTTTACAAAATCAAAACACATTCAGATGGATCTATTGAGCGTTATAAAACACTTCTTGTTGCTAAAGGATTCTCTCAAGAGTATGTGATTGATTATGATGAGACTTTTGCTCTTGTTGCTAGTCTTACCTCAGTTCGCAGTTTGCTTGCTATTGCTGCTGCTCGGCAATTGAGTCTGTTTCAGATGGATGTCAAGAATGCTTTTCTCCATGGTGATCTCACTGAAGAAGTTTATATGAAGCCTTCTTCTGGTCTTGATTATCCACCAAATATAGTATGTCGCCTGAGACGTGCCTTATATGGTTTGAAGTAAGGTCCTCGTGTATGGTTTGCCAAATTAGTACCGCTATCAGTCAGATTGGGTTCACCTACAGTCCACATGATTCAGCCTTATTTCTTCTAAAATCCGAAAAGGGTATTGTGATATTACTTCTTTATGTTGATGATATGATTATTATTGGAGATGATATTTCAGGCATTGTAGATTTCAAGCAGGCTCTTAGTCAACAATTTGAAATGAAAGTTCTTGGTTCTCTGAGTTATTTTTTAGGCCTTGAGGTTATTTGTTCTGATGATGATTATCATCTCTCGCAAGCCAAATATGCCTCTGATATTCTTTCTCGAGCTGGCCTTACAGACATCAAGACGATTCCAACTCCAATTGAGTACAATACTTGTCCTACACCTATGGATGAAGATAACACTCCTCTTGATAATCCTACTCTCTATAGGTAATTGGTTGGAAGCCTCATTTATCTTACATTCACTCGACCATACATTTCTTATGCATTTCACATTGCAGCCAGTTCATGACCGCTCCTCGTTCTACTCATTATGCTGCAGTGCTTCACATTCTTCGTTATTTTAAAGGAACCCTCTTTACTGGTCTTCATTTTTTGCTACTTCATCATTGGTTCTTTGAGCTTATTCTGATTCTGACTAGGCATGAGACCCTACTGATCATCGATCAACTAAGTGTTGGGGTTTTGGGCGAAGGGCGCAGCAGAAGCGCGGTTCGGGTGAAATCGTAATTTAATTTTTTTTTAAATTACCGAATAAATTATTCAATATCTAATATGAATAATTTATTCATATTTCATCTAAACCTATTTATTCATTATCATATAATGACATAAATAAGGTTGAAACTTCGCGAAACTTTTACGAAAACCGTTTTTCCGCAAAATGACGCAAAACGCGTTTTTGACCGAACCGAGCACCCAAAACTTATGGGGACTGCCCAGGTCAGCCCCAATAGTTTTAAGGAAGTTCATGGGCTGCCCGAATAGTGATGAATTCACTGTTTGGACAGCCGTCACCCGGTTGGCTCAAAAGTCACCATGTAACGCCGTTTTTCGCCGTTTTCGCTTATTTCAACTCCGAAACACTTTCCGACAATTGTTCCAACTCCCAAAACACATCCAATACATTTATAAGACAACAAATTCATCACAAAATTTCCAGTTTAACCAGAACTGATCCAGAAACCGAAATTGTCATTTTTCATGCTTTAAATCCAAAATTTCAACATTAATCAAATTAATCTCAACACCAAATCAAGTCACCATATATGAACAACCCAAGAAAAATTCTAGATATTACAAGAGTGGTCATAACACTCCAGAATGGCAACATGTCATCTAATGACCAAATTGGATATTAATTACAATAATTCCATCCAATATACTTCACACATGCTTCATTAGCTTCTAATTCATCATCCACAACCAAAAGCCCCAAATTTTCAGATTTAAAGGAACCCTAGAACTATTCTAAGAATTCGAGAAAATATGAAACTAATTTCTAAGCTTGGGTTATAGAAGATTACCTTTTAATCTCTTGATTTCCAAGCATTTTTCTTGAATTTTCCTTTATTTCTTCATGGATTCATCAAATATATTTGAAACCCATTTTGAAAAGTGACTCACGGCCATGGATGGAGAATAGATGATGAAGAAAACACTTTCCCTTTTTATTTCTTAATGACCGACTAAAGAAGGGTATTTTGGGGATTTTACAAATTTAATCTAATTAAATCATAATAGACTTTATCTTAACCAATCAAAATTGCACACATAAATTCTAATTTAAATCATGCCATGTGAACTAATAATAATTGGACAAATTTCATAACATTTATGAAAAACGTTTATTAATTAATCATTTAAATATTTAACAATTAAATATCCAAATAATCAATTAATATAATTATTTTATATATGTATTTTTATTTACAATAAATAACAAATACATATATATACGGCATGTGTCAAAATCTCATTTGACGAATAATTAATGTGTATCTAATCGTATTATGTATCAAATATAAATACACAATAATTACGATTGGCCAAAATCCCCTAATGCATGTGTTATCATTTAATCGATTTAACCGATCGCGAATTAACTCATTTAATCGGTGAAGTATTATGAATAATCCGTATTATTCATAACGCGTTGCCCAAGTGCTCAACGAGTACACTTCATATTGTGGGACTCTCTAAGTTTAGGTTTATCCGTCACGAAATCCAATTTCGTGTCCATAATCCACCCACTCATGGATTATGACGACCACAGAAAATTTCGCTAAACTATGCAAGCCGAGGTCATTGCATACGTATAATCCCTCCGTCACAGGCTATCCATATTATACCTGGGATACAGATGAGAACGTCAAATCTGTTCGGTATAATATAGTCGACTTTCAATTTACGATCTCTAAATAACACTCGAAACTGATTTCCGAAGTTATACCACGACCATGGATTTACTAGATCATAAACATGTGCTGATGCCTATGTCTTTTACACATGACTGACAGATCATATCTTGATACGCACCGGATATCATGAGCATCAGTCCACACCTAACGAACAGGCGGAGGTCTGATCATGAATAGATCGTTGACATGGCTGCCATCAAAGTGTAGAGGATAACTCATATATCCCACTGTGGTATCTCAAGTCGAAGGACCACTATGCTCGCTCAACTCGTGGAGATTCCTATTGACGTTGGTGTACCATCTATTAGGAAATTTTCGGTGAGTCGTTTAGTGTCTTATCAAATAAACACCTACATGTCTATACGAGTCTCCCGAGACTCATGGTTCACTGGGATAAACCATCAGACCAAGTCACGATATACGACATGTACTAGTCTCAGCGGATTTTACTAACCGACTCGTGTTAGTAAATCTTAACCAGAAACTTTATTTAAGAATATACGTCTTATATTGCGCTTCCCAATGTCAATTACAAACTACGTTGTAACTGCGCACTATATTGTAAATCTTAGGGTATTTGTCTAATATACACGTATCACTAAACCATATTTAGTTTCGATCTAATCATAATAAGATATCTAATCGTAATTAGATCGAATAAGTGTATAAAAGACAAAAGTGCTACCATTAAATTAGTAATTTTATGGAAAATAGAATTGCTCGTATTTATGAATTAGACATAAATACGATCCGGATTGGCACTCTGAGCACAAACCCTAACAATAAGGGCTATTGTATTTTTCTTGGTGACTCACTTATTTCTTGGCGCATCAAGAAGCATACATTGGTGGCCCGCTCGAGTACTGAGGCTGAATATAGAGCTGTTACTGCTACTATAGCTGAACTTCTATGGTTACGTTGGCTCCTAGAAAATATGTGAATCCTTCAACCATCCTCTCTCGCCCTTTACTGCGACAACAAAAGTGCTATTGAAATAGCACATAATGATATTTTTCATGAGCGCACCAAATATATTGAGATCGATTGTCATTTCATTGGCCAACACGTTGCTCGTGACACTATTTCCTTAGTGTATTTCCAATCCACTGATCAATTAGCTGATGTCTTCACCAAATCCTTTCTTCTGGGACGTTACATTATACTTGTTTCCAAACTCAATTTGGTTTCGTCTAAACCATCTTGAGTTTGAGGGGGATGTTAGTTGTGTAGTTAGTAGTTGTGTAGTATGTAGTTTGTAGTTGTGTATTTAATATGGTAGTTGTGTATTTAACATTGTAATTATATAATGCCTATATAAAGGCCTCTCATTATAGTTCCAAATTCAAGCAAATATTAATATACATTTTCTTCATTAATTCTCACATTCTCATTACACCTATTCAAACAAAGGGTAACATGGAAAGGAAACATTTACTACTTTTGCATCAAATACGAACATCATGTTCTACAAATTTCTAACATATGAATTGTTAAGCAGAATTTCATTTTCAGCCACTAATTACATATTCAGAGGCATCAAAGGAACAGTTTCTCGAAGCAAATTATTAATGGATCTAGCCTTCACCTTCCTCTTATTATTATTATTATTATTCCCATCCGCATTTTCACATTTCCCAAAACACCCCTCCTTCTTCTCGTCACCTTCATCACCAATTTCTCTTTTCAAATTCTCGCTACGATATCTCGCGCTTCGAGTCAGCAAGTGATGCTCACACATGGAGTAACCTTCAACTCTCTTCCTACTGCACCTCCATCTCCTCCCATCTGTCCTCCCACACCTCATCAAATCCTCCTCCGCTTTTACCATTTTACCCTTCTCAGTATCAAAGCTAATCATTCTCCTTTTCTTTAACGGCATTGCTTTCTCCTCCTCACGCCACCCTCCTATCAAACTGCTAAAACAAAACGAAATGATAATAATAATAATAATAATAATAATAATAATAATAATAATAATAATATAATAATAATAATAATAATAATAATAATAATAATAATAATAATAATAATAATAATAATAATAATAAACGACACCGTTTCAAACGTATGAACTTGTAATTGTCATTATTAATTTACTTATTATTTACCTTTGATTAGCTGGAGCGACGTTCAGTTCTTCTTCACGGCCGATTTCTTGGTCCTGCTCGTGCAACCACAACGAACAGAAAACAATACGACGCCGTGTAAGCTAAAATTTCACTGCGTTTAAAATAAAACTAAAGCTCAGTATGAACAAATTAAGTTTTAACAGAACCTGATTGTTGAAAGTGCGACTCGTTGAATCAATGTTGTTAATGCGACCGTTGATTCTGCTGACCATGACGTGCGGCGATTCCGGCGAGCGAACAAATGTAATTTGATCATCGGAGTGGTGTCGTTTTGGTGAAAGAGAAGAGAGAGTACGAGGAGGATGAAAGTAACTGTTACTGTTTCTGATCCTCATTTGGATCAACGGTTCAGAATCGATCAAGCGAGAGGTTTTAGACTTAGGTTTGATTATCTTTCGGCAAAGAGGAATATAAAAGATGCAGAGGCGTCGTTTCTTTTCTTTTTTAATTTTTAAGCTCTCTCTTTCTTTCTGTTAAAATCTTTTCGTTTGTTTTGTACGGGCAGGCGAGGCCGCACGGCGTAGAGACACGAAATGCGCATGTACATGTACTGATGCATATTTGGAGGGGCAATCCACGCTCTTGTTAGTCGCGTGATGTACACGAACCAATCGTTTTGCTGTGGTACGTTGTCAATTTCATAATTAAGGGAAAAAACTTGTTTACTTAAATGTAACAATGATTATATTGGTCACATGACGGGTGTTACCGAGTATATTAATTACGTACATGTACGTTACGAGTAACATTCTTTGTAAAATGTTTGTTTATAGAGTAATTATGTGTGGCTACTAGTTAGTTAGTAAATGTTCCATGTTTAAATATGAAATTTAGGATTTGAACTCTCATTAACATGGTTGGGAAGGAAATTATGTTACCATCATATTATAAATTTTTTTTTTCATATTTAAAAGGAATTTTTTATATATATAATTGAATATAGAGATGATTTTGGAAAGAATCGATACAGGAGATTGGTTATGACCTCAAATTTGACTCAAATTAAGAGCATAAAATTCAGAAATTTTTAAATTTGTGTGTATAAAATAACTTGTATATTTTTTCTTTATCATTTTATATGTAAATACCATATTTTAAGAACTCGTATAAACCCTTAAAAAATTTAACATAACTCAAGGTAGTCCCTTATTGAAGGTATTACAACACCAATGTAGTTTGAGTTGTTTGTCAAAAAGTTTGTGTATGAAGATAATGCCATAACACATATTAATAGTTATGTCGAATTACTTAAAATCGATTATTATGAAATATAATCCCTAATATATTTACATGTTTGTCCTCTTAGGATCTAACCATATATGTATTACTAGTCCTAAATTTATTTACATGTTAATTGAAATAAATCTATATTGACCACAACACAATTGCATACCTTTAAACTTGTAGAGACCTCTTAATCAAACTTAATTGATTACTTAACTCAATAAGCAAATGGTCTTATTTATAAGAGGGAAACCAAGTCACTATTAGCTCACATGCATGAATTACTATTAATCATTGATTACTATTTAATCACATGCATTGATTACTATGTAATCACATGTATTTGGATGCATAATGACTTTCTCTAACCCTTCCAAAAATGTTACCATCATAGGTGTATCATATGTTCCCTACTTAACATTTTACTAATTGTTGTTACTTAACAACTCTTGTTGTTACTTAATTATTTGATTAACAACTCTTGTTGTTACTTAATAATTTCCAACATGAAATTATTACTAATTGTTGTTATTTAACAACACCAAATAATTTCCAATTAACAACAATTTCCAACATCTCTCACTCACACATGATGGGATCAATAATTTTTATTATCTCTACAAGAATAATTCATACTTTGCAATTGTCTCGTGCGATCAGCATACTTCGAGAGCTCAATTGCTATACATCTGTTAGAAATATATTAGCTGCTCGAAAAATGGATAGAACCATAGTTGATTATGTATGCAGTATCTTCGATCATTTATCACATTATATCTCTCTCGATCTCTTTTCGAATGTAATAATTATTTTGTATTCACAATCATGTTTGATCACATAAAACAACATAATTGGTCGACCAGTGAATACAAGCTAATGTGATATTACTTATATAATGATCTTTCTCATTTCTCGAATCTCTCAACCTTGATTCAATTCACTTTTCCAGAGATGCCTTTCGGATCGAATCTCTCATGATCCTTCAGTAACACTCCAAGATAGCAATCATCAAATCTAAGTTTTAAGAAGCAGACAAGAGTCTAAAGGGTACAATGTGAGATGGAAATAATCTCAAGGGTCTCACACAATATCAAGACTGAGATCTTTACTTGTATTACCCTCAATAGTCGCAAATGTACACATGGTATGAAAACATATGTTACGGTATTCTCTCATTTCCCATGGAGCGTATGTCTCATAAAATACCGTACAGATTATAGTTCAGACAAAACACAATGTCTAACTCATATATGACATTTAGAAAAGTAAGGTGAAACGAACTTATTCACCTTAGGTCATATCACAGAGAAAGTGACCTCATAACGACATTACATAATTTTGAAGCTTGAGCTCTCTAAATTATCACTCATATAATTAGCTTAAAAATTTGTCTCATCTCCCATTAACACAAAGTAATGGAGGCGATTGCCCGTGTGAGAGGGCCAATCATTCACTTGTCTGACATACTTCTCATACTAACAAATAGTATATTTGTTTAAAACATGTATCAACATATTAACATGTAAGCATTGAATACAAACATCATTGAGTATTAACATTAGTAAACATTATTTGGGAAAAATACATATCATAATATGTAAGTACATTAACATCTACGCAATCCCTGAGTTTTTACATGTCTAACAAAGACATCTCTAGGAACAGGCTTGGTCAATGGATCTGCTACCATTTCTTACGTAGAAATGAACTTCATGTTTACCTCTTCTCGTGCAACTATGTCTTTCACAAAGTTATATTTGGTATCTATATGTTTCGTTTTACAATGGAATTTTGGGTCTTTTGTAGGCTATCGCTGCTTCACTATCACAGTTAACTAATACTGGACCAGAAGCTTCATTTGACATACCCAAATGATCCAAGAACTTTTTCAACCACAAAGCCTCTTATACTGCTGATGAAAAGGCCACAAATTCAGCCTCCATTGTGGATAAGACTATACAAGATTGTTTCTTACTGCTCCATGAAATGACACCATTATTTAGTAAGAAAACAAAACCGGAGGTAGATTTTCTTTCATCTAAATCTCCTCCCCAGTCAGCATCAGTATAGCCTCGCAATTGCAGATCATTTCCTTGATAGCACAATGAGTAATCGATTGTCCCTTTCAGATACCTAAATATTCTTTTAATTGCTTTCCAATGTGCTAGTCCTGGATTGGATTGGTATCTACTCACCATTCCAACAGCGAAACAGATATCAAGTCTTGTACACAACATTGCGTACATTAAACTTCCAACTGCATTAGCATAAGGAACTTTCTTCATTTGTTCCTTTTCCTGTGGAATTTCAGGACACAATCTACGACTCAAAGCTTCAGTTTTTGTGATATGAGTATCAATGGGTTTGCAAGCATGCATTTGAAAGTGTTCAAGAATTTTCTTTATATATGACTCATGTGAAAGAGATAATAAATTCTTTGAACGATTTCTTGAGATCTTAACCCCAAGAATATATGCAGCTTCACCCATATCTTTCATCTCGAAGTTAGATGATAACCATTCTTTGATGTGCTTTACAAACTCCTTATCATTTTCGGCTATAAGTATATCATCCACGTACAAAGATAAGATAATGAACTTATCTTTATCTCTCTTGGTGTACACACAATGATCATCATCTATCATTGTGAAATCATTCGAAATGATTGTATTGTGGAATCGTATATACCATTGTCTAGACGATTGCTTGAGACCATATATAGACTTTAAAAGTCTACATACTTTCTCCTTTTCATTTTCTTTTATGAAACCTACTGGTTGTTCCATGTAGATTTCTTCATCAAGTTCTCCATTGAGAAAAGCAGTCTTTACATCCATTTGATGTAATTCTAGATCCATGCTTGCTACTATAGCCAGAATCAAACGAATTGAGGTAAACCTTACAACGAGTGAAAAAGTCTCTTCGTAGTCAATTCCTTCCTGTTGTGTATACCCTTTTGCTACAAGCGTGCTTTATATCTTCGATATTGCCATCGGCATTATGCTTTATTTTAAGAACCCATTTGTTCTTGATAGCTTTGCGTCCTTTGGGTAGATCAACCAATTTTCAAACTTGGTTGGACCTCATTGACTCCATTTCGTCTTCCATTGCTTTCATCCATTTTCCTTAGCAGGACACTGAAGAGCCTCTTTTATGTTTCTAGGTTCTTCATCATCTTGAGGTAGAATCATAAGGGTTTCTCCTTCGATATCGAAACAACGTCGAGGAATGCCTATATGATTACTACGCCGTAATTGGGATTCTAGTGGTGGAACTAATTCCTCATTTTCCATATTATTCCCATTTGGATCGTGCACATTGCTCTCACTTGGATTATGTACATCACTCCCACTCGGATCACGTAAATGAGACTCGTGTGAAACTAATTCATCATTTTGAGATTCATGTGAAACAGATTCATCATGTTTTCTCAAATTTCTCTCATCACTCCCACTTGAATTAGGTAAACCCGAGTGTTCACCAATCATGTGATCCATGTGATCTTGAGTTTCATATAGAGATAAATCTTGACCTATCTCTCCCTGTTTAGGAAAATCATTTTCTAAAAATGTGATATCTCGTGATTCAAATTCTGTCACGCCTCCACTTTCATGTTCACCTATGCAAACATACCATTTTGATTGTTCAGAATATCTTATAAAGATACATTTTTTTCCTCTTGGGCCTAACTTTCCATGTTCGTGAGAACGCACATGAACATAGGTCGCCCAACCCCAAGGTTTTAGAAAGTGAATATCTGGTTTACGACCTGTCCATAACTCATATGGTGTGGTGGACACAGATTTTGATGGCACTTGGTTAAGTACATATGTGGCAGTTAATAATGCATCACCCCAATAGGTTATAGGTAAATTTGCTTGTGCCATCATAGACCTAACCATTTCAAGAAGAGTTCTATTTCTTCTTTCCGCAACACTATTTTGTTGAGGAGTAGCAGGAGTAGTCAACTGACAACTAATTCCTTTTTCATCACATAATTCTCTGAACTGATCAGATAAGTACTCACGACCATGGTCAGTGCGTAGTGCTTTAATTTTCTTGTCCAGTTGATTTTCTGTTAAATTCATAAATTCCTTGAAACATTCTATTGCTTCAGATTTATGAGCAATCAAATAGACATAACTAAAGTGTGTAAAATCATCTATGAATGTGATGAAATAAGATGCTCCATGCCTTGCCCTGACATTCATTGGACCACATATATCTGAATGGATTAATTGTAATGGAAATTCTGCTCTAGTCCCTTTTCCGAATGGTTTTCTCGCAGTTTTCCAGCCAAGCAATATTCACAGGTTGACAATTCTACCTTCTCAATATTTCCCAGAAAGCCTTCTTTGGCTAATCTGTTCATTCTTTGCTGGCCAATATGGCCAAGTCTAGCATGCCACACAATTACATCACCATAATTATGACAGTTGAAGTAACAAACGAAAAACTGGAATTTTGATTGAAACACTCAACATTCAATACAATAAAACCATCACGAAAATAACCAGAACCATAATGTATTGTACCTAAGTACAAATCAACACCAAATTTATGGAAGTTCAAATTGAAACCTAAATTAACCAAAACCAACACAGAAACTAAATTTCGACGAATTTGTGGAGCAAACAATACATCATGTAGTAGTAAAGTTTTTCCACCATGTATGACTAACTTGCATGTTCCTTTTCCTTTGACTTCAACCCGTGAGTTTTTGCCAACATATATCCACTTCACCCCAGGTGAAATTCGTCGAAATTCCACGAAGGCATCTCTATCCTTCGCTACATGGTCTGTGGCTCATGAGTCTACAGTCCACAAAGGATTAGATTCAGTTAGAAAGATTGAACTTGAAACACATATTTCATTTAAATATGCACGAAAGGTATTCACCTTTTTAGGCTCAGTGCAGTCACGAGAAAAATGACCTTTCTTACCACAGTTAAAACATTTAACATTTGCCATGTTTTTTCTTTTTGGTAGGACGTTTTCCTTTCCCATGTTGATTAGTTTTCTGGTTCTTTTATGGCTTGGGAGAATTTTGTTCTTTTCCGAACTGGAACCCACCACCATGAAATTTTCTTTTCTTCTTGAAACCCCCAGGTTTGCTAGTTTCTGTCATATACACTTCAGTATTTGACTTAGCAGCCGCAAGTTGGTCGCTTTCTAATTCAAGGTGACGTTTAGCATCATCAAAGGTTTTGATGCTCTCATTGTGGGTCAAATGCATCTTCATATGCTCCCAGCTATTTGGAAGAGAATGAATGACTGCTTGGACTTTCTGTTCATCTGTAAGAACATGTCTAGCATCTGCCAGTTCAGTAATCATGTTTGACATTTGCCTCAAGTGTTTTGACATAGTAAACTCAGGGCGTTTCTTGTATGTGTCAAACTTGATTGTCAGTGATCTGAGTTTGGTTATTGATGTACTACCAAACTTTTCTGCTAGTGTGGACCACATGTCTTTAGCCATGTCATATTTCCTGAACTCTTTCATTAGGTCATTATCCATACTGCTTAGCAACGTAATGCGGGCAATGTAATTCTTTTTCTTCTAGGCCTCATAAGCCTCTCGGTCTCGCCTGTGTTGGGCCGTAGTGCCCTGTTCAAGTTCATCCATGCTCATTTTCAAAGTTTCAAGAACCTCTTGTTCTTCTAGCACATATTAGATTTTGATGCTCCAAATTTCATAATTATCGCCATTCAGTTTCTCACCCTTGTTGAGTTCAGCAATAATGTTCTTTGTTGCGGAAGCCATATTAAAAAACACAAAGTTTTTACAGACATTCATGCACAATTGTTAATACTTTTGTTTATTTTATCATGAAACGAATTATGTTTAATAAAATTCTTCAATGAGGTTAGAGTCAAAAGGCCACTATATGTCCAATCATCATCTAATTACCCAATGTAAAAATATTATCAACATAATCAATCATGTAAAATCATTCTCTAAAAAATTACATAAATTTTTAGAACCTCTTAATCATGCGACAATTAATGTACATGACACTCATTGATTTAATTACATAAATTAAATTCAACATAGAACATCCATACATATAAATATAATATTTACATGCCGTAAAATAACAAACAATTACACACATAAACATTAACATAGTTTTATCATTGAAAAAACTAATATTTAACACTTAGAACTTTTCCGGTTCTAGTGTTCCAACGAATAAATGTCTTGGGATAAGAATCCTTAAATTCTTGTGGTAACTCGTAATTGATCTTGGACAACCATGGGAAACCTATAGCAAATTTCGGATCCTTGCAACGTTTCCGGGACATCAAAGGAAAAATGGTATTATTTACCTTATATTGGAGATACTCAATCGCTAACCTCTCAATAGCTATGTTATACTGAACACGTAGTTCTTCTGTATGAGTTACTAATTTCCAAATATCAGTAAGTCGTTTTTGCCATATTTCCGGGAGAGTATTTCGTAGCAATCTGAGTCTGTCCGGTTGTCCTATCTAATTACCTTCCTATATAGATTCTTGTAACATGTTATTAAAGGTGATGATATGCGAAATCATATCATCATCTTCTTTCATCCGATACTTATCCAGATCCAGCAACATGTCTTTCAATTTTTCACTGTGGGCGGATGTCATAACCCTTTTTGCAGTTTTTTCTCTGATCGGCATGATTTTTCTGCAATAAATACAAAGAAAAATCAATATAATGAAACACAAAGTTACATTAACTAAAATAAACATCACAAAGATATTCATTTACATAAACACAAAGTTTATATGATAAAATAAATTTATCATTGCCGATTAATACAATATGCAAAAGGACTAGACATTTAATCATGACGGATCAGAATTACCGAAGCAAACCGATACAGACATGACTAACACGGGCCAACACGGATGTCCACGCGCCACAGGAGTGGCTCACGCGCCGGCCAGCCTCGGGTAACTTTGACGCGCGGACGACATGTCGTCCGCGAGATATGTGTAAGTATGACAAGTCGGTTCTATGTTAAAGACTCAGACGACTTGTCATCTATCTTTTATCCGGATGACATGTCGGTTAAGCTCATTATTCGCATACGACTTGTCGTACAATATTTGGACGACTTGTCATCCTTTTTTCTAAAGACCGGATGACATGTAGTACATCTATTCTGGGAGTGTTTTTCTGGGTAAAAACAGATTCATCTAGCCAACTTCTAGGGTATATATCTTTCTCAATTTTAATCCAAAATAAGCAAATGATATACCAAATTGAAGATCTCATGACCTAGTTTTCAAAACATATTTGAACATACGATTATCAATTTTCTACAGAGAGTTATTACGGTCCAAATTTGGAAGAAAATCATTTTTGTAAAAAACAAAAACCAGAATCATTTTCAACATTTTTCATGCATGTTCATGCAATTTTTGTGTAATCTAACTAGAATACATATATTTAAGCTCTGATACCAATGTTAGAAAACATAATCCCTAATATATTTACATGTTTGTCCTCTTAGGATCTAACCATACATGTATTACTAGTCCTAGATTTATTTACATGCTAATTGAAATAAATCTATATTAACCACAACACAATTGCATACCTTTAAACTTGTAGAGACCTCTTAATCAAACTTAATTGATTGCTTAACTCAATAAGCAAATGATCTTATTTATAGGAGGGAAACCAAGTCACTATTAACTCACATGCATGAATTACTATTAATCCTTGATTACTATTTAATCACATGCATTGATTACTATGTAATCACATGTATTTGGATGCATAATGATATTCTCTAACCCTTCCAAAAATGTTACCATCATGGGTGTACCATATGTTCCCCACTTAACATTTTACTCATTGTTGTTACTTAACAACTCTTGTTGTTACTTAATTATTTGATTAACAACTCTTGTTGTTACTTAATAATTTCCAACATTAAATTATTACTAATTGTTGTTATTTAACAACACCAAATAATTTCCAATTAACAACAATTTCCAACATAGATTTTCATTCATGCTGAATGGGTGGATCTGGAAATCAAACTTTCTTTTATCATTGCACTTGAAAGTCATTTCTATCTAGCACTAAGATATTATTGCACGTCTATTCATCGATGACTTCTCCCTTTTTAAGGTCGCCTTCTTTGCCTTCCACTTAAGTTGAGCAGAAAAAGCTCAAAACCAATCATAAAAGAGAGTGAAGATTCATATACATTGTTATGTTTAAGTTCAATGCATAAGTAGTCCGCGTTTTAATATATATCTCTATTTTACCAAATCTCTCTATGAGATAGTGTCCTAATTGTCACAACTTTCATGTGAGTTAACTTAATTGTAAAATAAATTATTAGAATAAATTCAACAATTACTGATTATTTCACTTTTATTGTACATAATTTTGTAACCTTATTACCATTGTACACTATCATATACTGAAATTGGGAATGCTATTAATAAACTATATTATTCTTATTTAATGATGCTAATCTATTGTGCGTGTATATATAGTGGATATGAAACCTAAAAAAAGGCATAGACTTCAATAAACTAAACTACCCCAAAAAAAAAAAAAAAAAAAAACCGTTGATGCAAGGAAAAAAATCGACACCCGATAACCACTGTGGCTTGTTTGGATTTATGGCAACTAGTTAGAGGTGTGTTTCTGCAGGCCGATGAAAATTAACATATGGGCTTCAACCAATGTGACCCAACAAATAAAAAAGTAAGTCTATTAGGCCCATAGGCCCATTTTGATTATAATGATGATTATGTTACGATTATAGTCGAAATAATCTTGATTTGTTTTCGATAGTTTCATAAGCATAATGAGGGGCAAGAGAATTTTATAATTTTTAAGGATTTAATTTATAAATTCAGAAGATATTTTTATTATTTTTGAACGGGGTCGGCTGACTGTGCATAAGTTATGACTGGGATTTGCAATTAAAAGCAGCTTCATTTCAAAATGAGGCAAAACCTCCACTTTTTGCGAAAATTATATTATGTGCCGGGTGTATATGACATCTCTCTCACAGCAGGCGGGTCCCACAACAATGTGGGGCCCGCCTGCTTTGAGAGAGATGATATATACACCCGGCACATGATATACCACCTCCTACTTTTGACTCAAAAAACGCCCAAAGTGCTTGCACAAGGAAACATCTCCCAATGACTTTTGTAAAGTGGGTTTAGGGTTTTGCTCACATAACTTTTAAGTAATCGATTCTTCATATCTTAGTTGGCAAAGAGATTAGAGAAGTTAAGTTCATGATTTTTTTTTTTTTTTTAAATTGTATTGATTGAGGATACACGATAACATGAATTATTTTATCAATCAACAATTATATTCTTACAACATTTTGTACAATCAAGTATAATTGGAACGAATCCTAATATTTTGTACAACAGTTTGTCGTATATAAATAATTTTTTAAGAATTTAAAAAATAAAAATTTAATTTAGTATGGGCCCTGAACTCGACTAGGGTGTCAAGTTTGAATCGAGGTCCAAATTCGACCCCGATACAGATTTTTGTATGTTTTGAGATCCCGAACCCGCGCTGATTGGGACGAATCCCCACGAGACATTGAACCCATGAAGATTTTTGTCATCGTTACCCCCAACTTATTACAACGAATCCAAAAAAAAGAGTTAAGCAAAGTTTAAAATTAATTTTTTAAACCTTAATCTCCTACGGACTAATTCGAATTTTGAAAAATATAGTAATTAAGTGAAAAAAATATTTCCAAAAATCAAGGTCACTGTCATATTGTAATAAGTCATTATCTTGATGATTGGCAGTTGGCTATGTTATTTTTGCATTTTTTACCATAGTATTTTTATTAGGTGTTTTGTCACGGAATTCTAAAGGGGGAGATTGATAGTTCCATGTGTGTTGGAAACTTCCGTAACAAAATAATTTCAATTGAGTTTTAATGAGTCTATAAGATCTCGAAATAATTGGACAACATCAGATGGAGATATCAGAGTAATATTTACTCTTTTGGACATTCCAGAAGATTTAAAGCTCTAATTGATATGAGGTCAGTTTATTGGAAAGTAGACTCGAAGACGATCGCGTACATATAAAGAACACGTGATTTGGCCAGAGGACGAGAAAATTACAAGTGTTTTAAGTTACACCTCAAAATCAGTCCACGACGTGCATTGCATTCGTCTTAGCGTTCTAACAGCCGGAGGCAGAAACTTTGCGTTTGAGGCGCGTTTGAGGGGTGTTCGAACACTCATACGTAAGTGGATTATTTTGGACGCGTTTTAAGCCAGTTTTACACAAGGAAAGCCCTATCTTTACCCTATTTATTTAAACAAAAACACAGCCACTTCACCCAAGTGAAGAAACATTATTTTGAGAGCCACCATATACTTTGATTATTCCTTCTTGACAATCAACGTAGAAGACTTCATTGATTCCATTGCCTTCTTTGCTTATGTAAGATTTTTCTTTGGTAACTATCAGCAGAAAAACACAACTTTAACCCAATTTCCTAAGTCTTCAGAGTTTTAAAGGATGAAGATTGGTAGTCAGAGTTCTAGTGTTGCGTGTTTGCATGGTTGATCCACTCAGAGACGTCAGAGATTATGAAGAAGGTCGCTTGGTGCGGGCTCGATGAGTTCTTTGAGTTATTACATTCTAAAGGTATTTAAATCAGTGAAGTTGTCACCATAGGTCCTATATCATCGCTGTAAGTTTTCTCTATTATAGTTAATTGAGGTGGTAGCCTATACCCATAGTGATTTTTTTACTCGCACGAATTTTCCACTCCGTCAACAAATTTTTTTGTGTGATTCTCTTTACTGCTTTGATATATTTGCTTTGATTTATAATTACTTAGATTAAGGGTGATTGATTGATTCGTATTATAATCGCTCTAACTTTGACCTGTCATATATTAAAGTAGTTGAATAATCCACATAGGTCAAAACCATAAATAAAATCAAATTTTCAGAAATCTTTGACAATTTACTATAAATTAACTTATGTCTGGAACCTAATGAAAAATAACCAAGGATCTTATGAATTTTAGTGCGTATTGTTAAATATGACTGGCGAAAGTAAGATAGTAATTTATTGTTTGTGGTTATAATTTATTAAATTAAAATATTCGTGTTGAAAGTATATTTTAAAATTCAGATAAATACGACCATTATAAAAGCTATTTTGCTAATTGCTATAATATAATAACTAGGGGTGGGCACAATTCAGTCCAATTCAGTATAATTATTAAGAAAATATAATTATAATTATTTGATTTTTTTTAAGAAAAAAAAACTGTACAGTTTTTTTAATTGAAAAATTATAATTATTTTTAATTATCGGTTCGGTTCGGTACAATTCGGGTTTTTCAATTTTTTTTATAATAACATTAACTAAATTTAACATTTACCTAAAAAAATTTATATTACAACTTTTCTAATCATCACAACTACACTAATAAAAAAATTTCACAAGATATAATCGTCATTTATATTATTTTAAAAGTAGGAAAATAAAAAGAATAATAACAAAAGCAAAAAAATTAAATATGTCATCAAATTAATCATCACTAAAAACTAAATAAATTAAATAATGTAACAAAAATATTATTTAATTAGATTTTAAAAAATTAAAAAAAATTAAATTATTTAATTAATTCAGTTCTTTTTGGTTTATTAAGTTTAAAATTATTTTAGTTCGGTTTGGTTCAGTTTTTTAATTAAAATATCGAATAATTATTTTTGAAAATAAAAAAATTATCATATCGGTTTGATTTATCAATTTCAATTACTTTTTTATCCATCCTGATAGTAACTTCACCAAACCTTGTCAGTGAGGAAATTTAATGACTATTGTAAGCATGAGACATCTCTTGAATGATTATGCAAAACATAGTTTCATGGAATTCAGAAGCTCATCTGGTAGACGTTGGATTTCGCCTTCGGTCTACAATTGAGAATTTGTATGATGATGCACTAGCGATCCTGCAAAATAAAGGTAGAATGAACAGAGAGTTTCTATCCACTGGTGTAGTGGTTTTCGTAGGCACTTCGATGTTCAAGTTAGTGATGAAGACCAGTGGAAAATAAGGAAAGAGCAAGGTTTGAGGTTACCTCGACCTTTGTAGACTGCTATGAAGGCGGATGACAAATGTTTATAGGATGATATATGCTTTGAGAGCTCTTTTGTCAGAGCTAAAGCTCTCTCTAAACCTTCAAACTCTATATCCTTTTATAGGCTAAAGAATAGCTTTCTAGCTGGATTAAGTATTATATTTACAGTGGTAAATTGTAGACGCTGGATTTCGCCTTCGGTTTACAATCGAGAATTTGTATGATGGGGCACTAGCGATCCTGTAAAACAAAGGTAAAGTAAACATATAGTTTCTACCCACCGGTGTGATGGCACTCTGACGCTCAAGTCAATGATGAAGACGAGCGGAAAATAAGGGAAGAGCAAAGTTTGAGGTTACCTCGACCTTCGTAGACTGCCGTGAAGGCGGATGGTAGATGTTTAGATGATGATATAGCTTTGAGAGCTCCTGTGTCAGAGCTAAAGCTCTCTCTAAATCTTCGAACTCTATATCCTTTTATAGGTTAAGAAATAATTTTCTAGCTGGATTAGGTATTATATTTATGGTGCTGAATCCTATTAACATGTTAGATGTCTAGCTTTCGGTGCCAAGACAACTAACATGTGGAGGATAATGTGTTTATTATGAAAAGACATTCGTTGTGGACGCTGATTTTCGCCCGAGATCCACAATCGAGAATTTGTAGTATGAGGGCACTAGCGAACCTGCAAAACAAAGATAGAATGAGCGGGGAGTACTGCCCACCGGTGTGGTGGGTGTCGTAGGCACTTTGACGCTCAAGCCAGTAGTGAAGACGAGCTGTAAATAATGGAAGAACAAGGCTTGATATTACATTGACTTTTGTTGATTGACGTGAGGGCGGTGGCCGATGTTTAGAGAGTAAGAAGCTTAGAGAGCTCAAGTATGAGAGCTCAGACCCCTGAAGAAAAGACTTCTCCCTTTACTGTGGATTGTTATTTTCCTTTTGTAAGCCCCTTGAGGTATGCTCATTCATTCTTTTGTTCGTTGGACGCCCTAAATTGGTCAATTTAATGGAGGAGTTATAAGTTCAGGCGTTTCCTGATCTGGTAACTGATAGGCCATTTGGGCCACATCTCTTATTGGGAATGGGCTTGGACCTGTGACATCCATTGGTCCAATATCAGTTTATGAGTTGGGCTTCTTAAAGGGTTTCAGGTTTCTGGCTCTGTGGTTGGTACGGAGGTGAAATATCGATTTTACCCTTGGGCCCAAATTTGGCCCGTACAGTTTGTCTCATACTCTCTAAGTCTAGAAGTCCTTGACTTGGAGAGTATTTCTGTGCATGTCGAATGAAACATGATGTGGGGTACTTGATAACTGAACCTGACGAAGGCTCAAAGCTAATTCATACGACATTGTCATACGAACTAAGGGAAGTGCATGTCTTCAATTGACTCGATATAAGTCCTTGGGGAATGTCCCCGGTCGACTGAGCCAGATGAAGGTTCAGGAGCAATTTTACACGATGTTGTCATATGGACTTAGGGAAGTCCATGTCTTCAGTTGACTCGTCACGAGTCATTGGGGGAAGTCCCCGGTCGACTGAACCAGATGAGGGTTAATGAGCTAATTCACACGACGTTGTCGTATGGACTAAGGGAAGTCCATGTCTTCAGTTGACTCGACATGAGTCCATGGGGGATGTCCCATGTCGACTGAACCAAATAAAGGTTCAGGGTTTATTTCATACGACATTGTCGTTTGGACTGAGATTAGTCCAAGTCTTCATTTGACTCGACATGAGTCTTTGGGGGATGTCCCCAGTTGACTGAACCAGATAAAGGTCAGGATAATCCCTATACTACGGGTCAAAGGACCAGAGGAGTCTTCAATGTCGTCTGGACCAGATAAAGGCCATGTCTTGAACTTGACTCTACATGAGCCATAGGGAATATTCCCAGTCGATTGAACCAGATGAAGGTCAGGACAATCTTCATACTACTGGTCAAATGACCAAGAGAGTCTTCAATGTATCCCCATATTATGGGTCAAAGGACCATGGGAGTCTTCAATGTCGTATGGACTTGATGAAAGTCTATGAAGGTCTCCACTCCACTAGTCCTGATGAAGGTCTAAGGGAGGCTATGGTCGACTGGACCTGATGAAGATATATGAGGGTCTTCACTTCTCACTCTACAATTCTCACTCTACGAGACCTGACAAAGGTCAGTGAGAGTCTTCATTCATCATTCTACAATCCTCACTCTACAAGACCTGACAAAGGTCAGTGATGGTCTTCATTCCTCATTTTATAATCCTCACTCTACAAGACCTGACAAAGGTCAGTGAGGGTCTTCATTCCTTATTCTACAATCCTCACTCTACAAGACCTGACAATGGTCAGTAATGGTCTTCATTCCTCATTCTACAAAACCTGACAAAGGTCAATGTGGGTCTTCATTCCTCATTCTACAATCCTAACTCTAAAAGACCTGACAAATGTCAGTGATGGTCTTCATTCCTCATTCTACAATCCTCACTCTACAAGACCTGAAAAAGGTCAGTGAGGGTCTTCATTCCTCATTCTACAACCCTCACTCTATAAGACCTGATAATGGTCAGTGAGGGTCTTCATTCCTCATTCTACAAGACCTAACAAAGGTCAATGTGGGGTCTTCATTCCTCATTATACAATCCTCACTCTACAAGACCTGAAAATGGTCAGTGAGGGTCTTCATTCCTCATTCTACAATACCTGACAAAGGTCAATGAGGGTCTTCATTCCTTATTCTACAATCATCACTCTACAAGACCCGACAAAGGTCAGTGAAGGTCTTCATTCCTCATTCTACAATCCTCACTCTACAAGACCTGACAAAGGTCAGTGAGGGTCTTTCTCATTCTACAAGACTTGACAAAGGTCAATGGGGGTCTTCATTAGTCATTCTACAATCCTCACTCTACAAGACCTGACAATGGTCAGTGAGGGTCTTCCTCATTATACAAGACCTGACAATGGTCAGTGAGGGTCTTCATTCCTCATTCTTCAAGACCTAACAAAGGTCAATGAGGGTCTTCATTCCTCATTCTACAATCCTCACTCTACAAGACCTGACAAAGGTCAGTGAGGGTCTCTATTCCTCATTCTACAAGACCCGACAATGGTCAATGGGGGTCTTCATTAGTCATTCTACAATCCTCACTATACAAGACCTGACAAAGGTCAGTGAGCGTCTTCATTCCTCATTCTACATCCTCACTCTACAAGACCTGACAAAGGTAAATGAGGGTCTTCGGTCGAATGGAGTCTATAGTTGATGGCAATCCATCCATGTAGTATGGAAGAGATGACAATCCTTCCATGTAGGGTCGAGTGGAACCTCAGCCGAATACTAAGCCTTCATCTATGTCATGTCGAATGGCATATTTCCCTCAAGCTATACACACGTCTGGGATCCACAACAAGTCCCAAGCTACACACATGTAGATGTCGAATGAGATGCACATCAAACCCCAAGCCATATACGCATATGGGATCCACAACAAGTCTCAAGCTACACACATGTAGATGTCGAATGGGACGCACATCAAGCCCCAAGCCATACACACTTGGGATCCATAAAAAGTCTTAAGCTATACGTATGTAGATGTCGAATGGGACGCACATCAAACCCCAAGCCATACACGCGTCTGAGATCCACTACAAGTCTTAAGCTACACGTATGTAGATGTCGAATGGGACGCACATCAAGCCCCAAGCCATACACGTGTATAGGATCCACAACAAGTCCCAATCTACATACATATAGATGTTGAATGAGATATATGCTTCATTCTGAGTCTTCATTTGTGTATGTCGACTCTGATGTCTTAACACCAAATATCCATACATGCATGTCGACTGGACTATCTTCACACCAAGTCTCCATACATGCATGTCGACTGGAATGTCTTCACACCTAGTCCCCATTGAGGTAGTGTCGACTAGAATGTCCATTCAAAGTCTTCATACATGCATGTCGACTGGATCGTCTTCACACCAAATCCCCATGTAGTGTGGAGTGGTATGTCATTGCCAAGTCATGCATGTCGACTGGAACATCTTCACACCAAGTCTTCATTATATTATTGTCTATCGGGACATCCTTCTCATGCCAACTCTTCATACACGTAGTGTCAACTGAGACATCTTCCCCATGCCAACTCTTCATACACGTAGTGTCGACTAAGACATCTTCCTCATACCAACCTTTCATACACGTAGCATCGACTAGGACATCCTCTTCATGCCAAGGCTCCATACACGTAATGTCGACTGGGACATCCATGCCAAGTCTTCATTAGAGTATTGTCCATCGGGATATCCTCCTCATGCCAACTCTTCATACACATAGTATCAACTGAGACATCCTCCTCATGCCAACTCTTCATACACATAGTGTCGACTGAGACATCCTCCTCATGCCAACTCTTCATACACGTAGTGTTGATTAGACATCCTCCTCATGCCAACTCTTCATACACATAGTGTCGACTGGGACATCATCATCATGTTAACTTTTCATACACGTAGTGTCGACTGAGACATCTTCCTCATGTCAACTCTTCATACACGTAGCGTCGACTGGGACATCCTCCTCATGACAAGCCTTCGTACACGTAGTGTCGACTAAGACATCATCCTCATGCCAACTCTTCATACTCGTAGTGTCGACTGGGACACCCTCCTCATGCCAACTCTTCATACACATAGTGTCGACTGGGATATCCACCTCAAGCCAGATATATTGCTTCGTCGTATGGGATGAGTGGTAGAAAAAAATGGTTTTTCTAGAGGGAAGCGTCTTGTTAGTTTCTTAGTTGACTGAGAGAAGTATGTCGATTGGGTCAGATGTTGGTTTATGTTGTCGATTTGAGCAAATGGGTTTCTCCCTAAGTTGGAGTTTTGTGAAGGATAATTTTTTTAAAATTAACCAATGAATACTTGTTTGGGAAGCTATGATGTCCCCAATATGACAATGGGTGGCCTATGGCTCTTCTTGTGGTCTAATCGCATCAATTGACACCTTATAAAGATATGTTGCTATCACATAATTTATTAGGTCGCTTGGGAGGATTCGAGATTCTTTCATTGTGATGATTGGTGGGGCTTCCTCTCTTATTGTTCCTCTCATCTTCCTCTCACATGATCTCAATGTGGGCCTGAGCCATGACTTGATCCATTGTGTAGCATCGAAATTTAGTTAGCTTTTTGTAGAGTCCACTTTCTGAAAGTAATCCATTTCTGAATGCTTCCACTATAGTAGGCTGATGGAGATCTGAGATTGTTATCCTCTCTTTATTGAAATGAGCCACGTAGCTTCGCAAGGGCTCCCCTCTCCGTTGCTGGATGTGTTAGGGATATGCCCTATACCCAACTTGTGGATGGGCTATATGTACATGTATTTGTAATATTTTCATTAATTAATAAAATGGCAATCTTTATTATACGTGTCTTACATAAATTATATGAATCATCAAACACTGTAATAAAGCCCTTGGAGTAATAAGATGATGGCTTCCACGCCTTATGAGCATCATTACTTTTAAATGTTCCTCGTCATAGTTTTGTGAATAATCTGGGCGTTCACAAAGCGGAGAGACTAGCATAATGATATGATCTGCCCTTAAGTGGGGTAGTCGATCTCATAGGCTACTAGTGGAGATCCGTCTGCTTGGTGTATCACATTGATGCATGAGTTGCTCATGTCCATCGAGTGTCTGTGAGAACTTTCATGTATTGATTGTATGACTAGTCCTTAGACTTGAGGTCTTTACAATCTTATGTGCGGATCAAATATCTTTGACATTCTCCTTCCTCGGTTCAAAAGATCTGGTCATTGTGGACGCTGGAATCGGCCGAGGTCCACAATCAGAATTTGTAGGTTGGGGGCATTAGCGATCCTGCAAAACAAAGGTAGAGTGAGCGGGAGCAGACTACCCACCGGTGTGGTGGGTGTCGGGGCACTCCGACGCTCAAGTCAGTAGTATGAAATGAGCAGTAAATATGTAAATATGAAAGTAAGGTTTGATGTTACCTTAAACTCTTTTGGGTGGCCGTGAGGGCGGTGGTAAGTGTATAAGGGGATGAGAGCTCTGAGAGTGCTAATGTCAGAGAGCAGGGCTTGTAAGAAAGAAGTGAAGCGAGTTCAGAAGCCCCCCCTGTTTCTTGAATTGCGTTGCTATTTATAGATGAAAAGGATCGTCTTTGGCAGCTGGCATAAGTCCCACAACGTGCCCAGACATTTGATAAAAGTTTGAGCTTGGGGAATATGCCTTGTGTAGGCAAAGTGGGGAAAGGTGGTTGATATAATTAAGAGGTTTTATCCTTAAGCTTATGGCTCAATTGTAATCCAATAATACAGAATTCTTTGGGCCTGGTCTTTACTTTCGGGCCTTGTATACTGTTGGGTTTGAGGTGAAAGACGGTTTTGCCCTTGGCCCAAATTGGCACGTACAGTTTGTCCCCTACTCTCTAAGTCAAGAAGTTCTTTGACTTGGAGAGTATTTCTATACATGTCGAATGAAACAAGATATAAGAGTATTTGTCAAGAATACATAGTTCATACACGACAGAGAAAATTCAAAGTATTTTGGACTAAGAGTAGTCCAAGTCTTCAACTTGGCTTGGCCCGAGCCAGGGGATATCCTCGGTCGACTGAACCAGATAAAGACCAGGACAATTTCCATATTACTGGTCAAGGACCGGGAGAGTCTTCAAATTTTTCTAGACCAGATGAAGGTCATGTGCTGAAATTGACTCTTTATGAGCCATTGGGGATGTCCCCAGTCGACTGATTCAGATGATGATCAAGATAATCAATTGACTCTTTATGAGCCATGGGGGATGTCCCCAGTCGACTGATCCAGATGAAGGTCAGGATAATCAATTGACTCTTTATGAGCCGTGAGGGATGTCCCCAGTCGACTGATCCAGATGAAGATCAGGATAATCAATTGACTCTTTATGAGCCATGGGGGATGTCCCCAGTCGACTGATCCAGATGAAGGTCAGGATAATCAATTGACTCTTTATGAGCCATGGGGGATGTCCCCAGTCGACTGATCCAGATGAAGGTCAAGATAATCAATTGACTTTTTATGAGCCATGGGGGATGTCCCCAGTCGACTGATCCAGATGAAGATCAGGATAATCAATTGACTCTTTATGAGCCATGGGGGATGTCCCCAGTCGACTGATCCAGATGAAGATCAGGATAATCAATTGACTCTTTATGAGCCATGGGGGATGTCCTCAGTCGACTGATCCAGATGAAGGTCAGGATAATCAATTGACTCTTTATGAGCCATGAGGATGTCCCCAGTCGACTGATCCAGATGAAGATCAGGATATCAATTGACTCTTTATGAGCCATGGGGGATGTCCCCAGTCGACTGATCCAGATGAAGGTCAGGATAATCAATTGACTCTTTATGAGCCATGAGAGATGTCCCCAGTCGACTGATCCAGATGAAGATCAGGATAATCAATTGACTCTTTATGAGCCATGGGGGATGTCCCCAGTCGACTGAACCAGATGAAGGTCAGGATAATCCCCATACTACGGCTCAAAGGACCAGGGGAATCTACAATGTCGTCTGACCAGATGAAGGCCAGGTCTTCAACTTGACTCTACATGAGCCAATGGGGGATGTCCCCAGTCGACTGAACCAGATGAAGGTCAGGATAATCCCCATACTACGGGTCAAAGGACCAGGGGAATCTACTATGTCGTCTGACCAGATGAAGGTCAGGTCTTCAACTTGACTCTACATGAGCCAATGGGGGATGTCCCCAGTCGACTGAACCAGATGAAGGTCAGGATAATCCCCATACTACGGGTCAAAGGACCAAGGGAATCTACAATGTCGTCTGACCAGATGAAGGCCAGGTCTTCAACTTGACTCTACATGAGCCAATGGGGGATGTCCCCAGTCTACCGAACCAGATGAAGGTCAGGATAATCAATTGACTCTTTATGAGCCATGGGGGATGTCCCCAGTCGACTGATCCAGATGAAGGTCATGATAATCAATTGACTCTTTATGAGCCATGGGGGATGTCCCCAGTCGATTGATCCAGATGAAGGTCAGGATAATCAATTGACTTTTTATGAGCCATGAGGGATGTCCCCAGTCGACTGATCCAGATAAAGGTCAGGATAATCAATTGACTCTTTATGAGCCATGGGGGATGTCCTCAGTCGACTGATCCAGATGAAGATCAGGATAATCAATTGACTATTTATGAGCCATGGGGGATGTCCCCAGTCGACTGAACCAGATGAAGGTCAGGATAATCCCCATACTACGGGTCAAAGGACCAGGGGAATCTACAATGTCGTCTGACCAGATGAAGGCCAGGTCTTCAACTTGACTCTACATGAGCCAATGGGGGATGTCCCCAGTCGACTGAACCAGATGAAGGTCAGGATAATCCCCATACTACGGGTCAAAGGACCAGGGGAATCTACTATGTCGTCTGACCAGATGAAGGTCAGGTCTTCAACTTGACTCTACATGAGCCAATGGGGGATGTCCCCAGTCGACTGAACCAGATGAAGGTCAGGATAATCCCCATACTACGGGTCAAAGGACCAAGGGAATCTACAATGTCGTCTGACCAGATGAAGGCCAGGTCTTCAACTTGACTCTACATGAGCCAATGGGGATTTTTACACTACTAGACTTGAAGAAGTTCTATGAGAGTCTTTCCTTCTCATACTACTAGTTCTGATGAAGGTCCATGATACTACTGTCGAATGAACTATCAAAATGGACCAGAGAAAGTCCATAAGGCACAGTCGAATGAACCTAATGAAATATCTATGTGAATCTTCATACTACAAGACCTGATGAAGGTCACGAGACTACTGTCGAATGAACTTGTCGAATGGACTTGATGAAAGTCTAAATAATGAAATTACTTATTCTCTTGATGAGGATTTATGAGACTACGGTCGAATGGATTTTATGAAAGTCCAAAGAATTCACCACTCACTCTCCTAGACCTGATGAAGGTCCATGAGACTATGGTAGAATAAACTTGGAGAATATCTGTCAAGGTTATCACTCTTCATACTTCTACAATACTACTGTCGAATGAAGTTTGTCGAATGGGCCTGATGAAGATCCAATAGAATATGTAGATAAACTTGATTAAAGCCATCAATGTCACCTCCACTCTATGAGACTACGGACGAATGGACTTGATGGAAGTCCAAGGAGGTCATTACTCACTATCATAGACCTGATGAAGGTCCATGAGACACGGTCGAATGAACTTGAAAAAAATCTATCAAGGTCATCACTCTTCACATTTCTACGATACTACCGTCGACTGGACTCATCGAATGGAATTGATGGAATTCCAAGGAAGTCATTACTCAATATACTAGACCTGAAGAAGGTCTACGATGCTACAATTGAATGAACTTGATGAAAGTCATTACTTTTCTCTCTTCTGTGAGACTACTATCGACTGGACTTGTCGAATGGAGTTGAGGAAGGTCCACGAAGCTACGGTCGAATGAACCTGATGATTATCTATGAGAATCTTCATTCTACTAGACCTGATGAAGGTCCAAGAAGCTATGGTCGACTGAACTTGATGTAAGTCCAAGTGAATCTTCATTCTACCTATTCATGATACTACTGTCGAATGGAACTGACAAAGGTCCATGAGACACGGTCGTATGAAACTAATGCATGTTTATGAGAATCACCACTCTACTAAACTTGATAAAGATTGGTTGACTGAACCTGATAGAGGTTCAAGAGAATTTCATACTACCTAACTTGAAAAGGCTGGTCGATTGGACCTAAAGGAGGTCCAATAAAATTTTCATTCTACCTGTCCTGATGAAGGTTAGGAGACTACGGTCGAATGAACCTGATGAAGGTTTATGGGGCTTTCCCTATGCTTTCTAGAGTTTATGGAAATCCATCCATATAGTCTAGAGTGGATGATAATCTCCATAGATAGTGTGGAGATGATTATCTTCATATGTAGTATGGAAGAGATGGATGTCTACCAAGGTCATTACTAATTATACAATACCTGACTAAGGTCAATGATACTACAATAGAATGAATTTTGATGAAAGTCACATAAAATTTCCATACTACCTAATCTAATAAAGGTTGGTCGAATGGACCAAAAGAAGGTCCTAGGGAGTTCTTCATTCTACTAGGCATGATAATATATTCCCTATGTAGTATGGAGTGTAGCATGGGATTTTCAAGGTGATGGGTGATAAGCTTACATCTTTTGTAGGCGTATGATGTTTATGCATATGGGATGGTTCGTGAATGGTGGAATAAAGAGAGGTATTATTTCCACTAAACTTATCTGATGGTTTTCCAAAATCAGAATATCTTGTAGTGTCGAATGGGACCTGGTCATTTTAAATCAAGTTGGATCCCATATGTCTTGGCCTGTGCATGGTGTTTTGTCGAATGGACCATTTCTCCTTTGCATGTGGCTTTGTTGAGTGAACCCCACAATCATCTCTTCTTTGAATATAATTTTACAGATATGATCTAGCATGTGGTCTCATAGTACGCTATTCTTATAGTCTACGTTTGTTTAAGGACTACATGTGGCAGAGTGCTTTCTTCGAGTGTAGATTGGAGATAATTACTCCAACATTTCCTTTCACACAGAAGATGTGACTTGTTATGAAAGGTCGGCTGGTGAAATGTGATGGCTTTTTTAGTGATTAAATGGATGGTTGTTTGATGATGAATTTTCACCTGACATATTCTTGAATGCTCATAAGAGATTGAGTTTGATAAGATAGTTGAAATGACTTGTAACCTCACGCTACTATTGGAGATTAGTACTCGAGTTTTACATGGATCAATTTTCATCTTCCATTGATTGTAAATGTTATGTAGAGTGGCTGATTATGCCCAAATGTTATGTAGAGTGGCTGATTGTGCCACTACAGGATCTGGTGTCTGTTTGTAAAGATTGTAGACTGAGTGGTCTTTGCTTGCTATGAATCGCTAAGGCCCCACGGTGGGCGCCAAATTGTGGACGCTGGAGTTCGGCCGAGGTCCACCATCAGAATTTGTAGGTTGGGGGCATTAGCGATCCTGCAAAACAAATGTAGAGTGAGCGGGAGCAGACTACCCACCGGTGTGGTGGGTGCCGGGGGCACTCCGACGCTCAAGTCAGTACTATGAAATGAGCAGTAAATATGTAAATATGAAAGTAAGGTTTGATGTTACCTTAAACTCTTTTGGATGGCCGTGAGGGCGGTGGTAAGTGTATAAGGGGATGGAGAGCTCTGAGAGTGCTAATGTCAGAGAGCAGAGGCTTGTAAGAAAGAAGTGAAGCGAGTTCAGAAGCCCCCCCTGTTTCTTGAATTGCGTTGCTATTTATAGATGAAAAGGATCGTCTTTGGCAGCTGGCATAAGTCCCACAACGTGCCCAGACATTTGATAAAAGTTTGAGCATGTGAGAATATGCCTTGTGTTAGGCAAAGTGGGGAAAAGTGGTGATATAAATTAAGAGGTTTTGTCCTTAAGCTTATGGCTCATTGTAATCCAATAATACCGAATTCTTTGGGCCTGGTCTTTACTTTCAGGCCTTGTATACTGTTGGGTTTGAGGTGAAAGACGGTTTTGCCCTTGGCCCAAATTTGGCACGTACAGTCATAAATGTATGATTAGGTCATTTGTTGAAATACATGAAGTTTGTAAAGATACAACAGAGAATCGCCACTCTCTCGGATAATATTTTCTTATAAGAGTAGTATTCCAGTTCGCGGGTTGATATGTGTGATCAGTGCTTGAGATTGTGGCCACAGCGGAAGAATCATGTGAGATTCTTGGGTTAGAATGACACTATCAACATCATACCTTTGACTATATGGGTAGACACTTTCTGTACCCTAGGTCAAACGGTGGGGATACAGTGAGACGAGAGACCGTATCATATGTAAATCTCATACAGAATGGGTATATATATCTTTCCTTCTCATTTGGGGGGCCTTGGCATGTTGCTAGATGTCAACCTTGGTCATTGAAATCGAACGACCATCCGATCGAGGATAATTTATGTTCGATTAAATTATCACGATTCATTTCATGTCCAACTTGAGGGGAACCCAAAAGGTCACACACAACAAAGTCGAAATCAATGGTTAACAGTTCACATTACAAATTTAACAACATATATGATTGTTGTAGGAATTGTTCATAAATGGTTCAATGTGTTTAATTATTGAACAGATCATTTATGAGGTTTCATAGTGGCTTAGGGATTGGTGAATGACGATAGGGGCACTTTGGGAATTGGAATAAATAAATAAATAAAATGTGAATAGTAACATGAATAGTAACGTGAATAATACTTTTTTTTTATTATTTGTTATTTGTTTTGAATTCCAATTCGGCCCAAACTCTTATTAGGGTTTTATAATCTCATTAAATTACTAAATTAAGATCCAATGGCTAAGATTAAATTAGCATTTATCCCACATCGGATTCTTAATTAATTTTGTTGTCTTTGGAGCACCTATATAAACCCAAAGAATTCTTTACAAATTTTTGCACCAAACCTTTCATATCTTGGGTTTATATAAGTGAGCAATTCTAAAGTTTAAGAGTAAGCCACTGATTTTGAGGATCCTTAAGTCTAATTGACTAGATGAACCTCGAGTTAAAAGTTTTGAGGTATTTGCCTAGGCTAGCACCAAGGGCAAAATACCCGTGCACTCAAGGCGTAGTCTTGCCATTGAGTTTTGGCTTTGGTGTGTGCACCTTTGGAGGCCACACACTTGATTGGCTCTTTGAAACGTGGAAGAGCTTGCTGAGTTCGAGAAAAGCTTGTAGATTGGAGGGAGGACTGGAGGAGTCTTCGGTTCAAGTAAGTCTTTTTCTTTCATTATTTTAATTAGAGTTCTTATGATAGTTAGCATGTTTAGGTTTATGTTATTTACATGTTTTATGAGTTTGTATGCTTAGAATATATAGTAACATGCCTAGGCTTGTAGAATAATAAAAACAAATGGGTCTTGGGCAAAGGGAAAGTGGCATCATAATTTTAATGATTTATTTTTCCTTGCGCACTCGCGGCCGTTTCCCAACTGTGGTATCAGAGCGCCGTTTTTATTTTGATTAGTTCTCACTCGTTTGAACTCGAAATTGGGTGTTTAAAAGCTCTTTGGAAAACTAACACCCTGAACTTAATTTTAGGTACAAGTTTTACATGATTTGGTTAAGATTTGAATTGTGAAATTGCATTTAAAGTTCATGCGTCTGCAGAAAAATGTGAATAGTAAATTTATTTGAATAAAATAAAATGCAATATCATAATTAAATATTAATCAAAGTTATTTAATGTCTAAAATAATTCCAACATATTAAAACTCATATGCTTGATAATTCTATGTATGATTAGAATTGGCATGATTATTTTAGGGTGCAAGCATCTAGAGACTTTCTCTAAGAAATAGAGAGTGTATTGCTTATCCCTTAGCTAAGTAATTATTATGTGATAAACTTAGAGATTTATTACCTTTAAGGCTAATAAATATAAATCACTTGTTTATAATAAAAGACATTATAAAAGATACAAGTGTGGTGAGACCAATGCGTTAATAAAACTTTCCAAACTAAAGTTAATTTAACCAAATGTATTACTAGAGTTAGATAATGATTTGGTGTCTTTCTTCACTCACTACCTTTTTATAGCCAAAAGGAAAAGCTGTGAAGACATCTAGATAATCATTTAATCAAAGCTTACCTTAAAGCATATTTAAAGTGTTGGACTAATTTGGAGGATCTATTGTTTATTCCTGTCACCAAGGCAATAAGAGCCTAAGAGGTAAGGGTATTTAAGAGAGTTCGCTCCACCCTCCCTCTGGGGAATTTTCAATGGAGGAATCCATTTGACAGTTATTCACTTAAACTTACTAAAATCCTCAATAATAATTTAAGTCTAAAATTTGCCTCCCATTGTAAAGTATAGACCCAAAAGGCTTAAACCGTATTGGCAGGTCTAGGCTTTACCAGACTGACAAATACCAATTTGTCCCTAAATCGTACTATTGACAATGGTTTGACTTTTCTGAGTCATAAGACGCAGCGACCCTTAGGCGTGGTCTTATAACTTAGTGGCAAATATTGGGTGTCCACAGGGACTAGCATAAGCTATGTCATGTTTGATTGCTCAACCCAATGATCAAATAATTGTGATTTATATCATAAATTGATTGGGAACCTACCTAATTATCGTATTTTATAACGACCAGCCCTAGTCGGAGTTATGAAATGATGATAATGGGATCCTGGCCCACAAGAAATCCATCATATTGGGGTTGATGCGATTTGCTTAAAATTTTAAAACAATTGAGTGGGAGCAACTTCATAATATTAAAAGCCCATGTTATTATGAAACATTAATGAAAACATATTCCTAAATTTAACATTCTCTCTTAACAGGTGGGTTAAAATATTTCACAAATATTCAAATAGAATATAGAGTATCACTTTGTTCCATCCTTGATGAGCATAAGCTCAAATGGGACAACTACAATGACTGGTTTAGAAACCTTAAAATTGTCTTACGACAAGAAAAGATTTTATATGTTCTTGAAAGACCATTTCCCCCCAAACCCGCAAAAGATGCTGACCAAAATATATTTGATGCTTGGAAGAAACACGTCGATGATGATGAGCAAGCAGTTTGCATAATGCTTGGCTCTATGTCGGACGAACTTCAGAAAGCTCACGAAGATATGGATGCTCAAACCATCATCTTTCACTTGAAGGAGTTGTATGCAACTTCCGTTCATACCGTGAGATTCCAAGTGTCATGTGTCTTATTCCAAACAAGGTATAAAGAAGGATTTGTTAGTGGACATGTGCTTAAGATGATTGGCCACATTGAAAAATTGGCCAACCTCGGGTTCATCATGGATCATGAGATAGGTCACGATCTGATAAAGCAAACAGAGAATGACTTGAAACCGGAGCTTAAAACCTCCGTCATGCTTATGGGTACGGACCTGAAGCCACGAGGCCCAAAGAAAATCAAGGCCAAGGCCAAGGCTCCAGATCACCTAAAGCCCAACGGTAAGGTGGAGAAGAAAAATGGAAAGGGGAAATGTTTCTTTTGTGGAAAGAATGGTCATTGGAAGAAAGACTGTAGATCCTTGAAAGCCAAGGAAGCTAGGGAAGCCCAAGAGGCCAAGAAGCCCAATGCTTCAGGTATGTTGTATATGATTAAACTATATTCTCAAAACTCTGAACCTTCTACTTGGGTGCTTGACATCGGTTGTGGGACTCACTTGTGTAACAATGTGCAAGGCTTGAGAAACAGTATGAGACTCCGTCATGGGCAGGTTGACTTACGCATGGTAATGGAGCAAAACTGGCTGCATTGTGCGTGGGGACTTATTCATTAGTTTTGCCGAATGGTTTAGTTTTAGACTTAGAAGATTGTGTTTATGTACCTTATCTAGTAAAGAACATCATTTCAATTTCTTCCTTATGCAATAAAGGTTTTTCATGCCTAATAAGTTGTAATGAATGTTCTATTTATTTCAATGAAATAAAATATGGAGATGGCATTTTGAATAATGGTATTTATGTCTTACAAACTAACAAAGAATGTTCAACCTCTAATATATACAACGTTAACTCAAATAATCTCAATGAATCACTTCTATGGCACAGTCGCTTAGGTCATATCAATGAGACAAGATTAACTAAGCTACATAAGGATGGGTATTTCAGACCCTTCAAATATGAACCTTATGGAACTTGTGAGTCTTGTTTAGTTGGTAAAATGACCAAATTACCCTTCAAAGGTAAAAGACAGCGTGCAGTGGAGACATTAGAACTCATACACTCTGATGTATGCGGACCAATGTTATTCACCGCCAGAGGTGGATGCTCCTACTTCATTACCTTTATCGATGATCACTCGCGATATGGGTATGTGTACCTTATGCGGTACAAATCTGAAGCCTTTGAGAAATTCAAAGACTTCAAAGCTGAAATAGAAAACCAGCCTAATAAAAGTATTAAGTCACTAAGGTCTGACCGAGGTGGTGAATACTTAAGCAACGAATTTCAAGATTACTTGAGAGAAAATGGCATTGTTTCCCAGTGGACTCCTCCGGGAACTCCACAGCATAATGGGGTCTCCGAAAGGAGAAATCGGACATTATTAGATATGGTCCGATTAATGATGTCAGACACGGATCTACCTCTTTCCTTTTTGGGGTCTTGCTTTAGAAACTGCAACACTACTACTAAACAAGTTCCTTCCAAGACTGTTACTCAAACATCATATGAGTTATGGTCTGGGAAACGTCCTAATCTTAGTTATCTAAGAGTTTGGGGATGTGACGCATATGTTAAGCTCACACAAACTAACAAATTTGATGATAGGGCAATTAAATGTAAGTTTGTAGGATATGCCTTGAACTCAAGAGCATACGTGTTCTACTTCCTAAATGAACAAATAACATTTGTCTCACGAAATGCTAAATTTCTAGAGAATGAATTCCTTCCCAAGAAATATAGTGGGAGTAGACTTGACCTCGATGAGGTATGAGAAGAACAAACTAACATAGAACTAAACCTCAGGCCCCTCAAAAGGGCAGCGACGAAACAACCACACGGTTATGAACTTAGAAGGTATGGTAGGGAAAGATATGAGCCTGAAAGATATGGTTTCCATATTGATGAGGAACATGATCAAGTCATTGATAATGACGATCCCACCAGTTATGACAAAGCAATGCGTGACATTGATTCAGTCAAGTGGCTTGAGGCCATGAAATCCGAAATAGACTCTATGTATCAGAATCAAGTCTGAGACTTGGTGGATGCACCTGAAGGGATAAAACCCATAGCTGCAAGTGGATTTACAAGCGTAAAACTGATGCAGAAGGCAACATCCAAACCTATAAGGCTAGGTTGGTGGCGAAATGTTATAGAAAAATCCAAGGAATTGACTATGACGAAACCTTCTTGCCTGTTGCAATGATAAAGTCCATTCGAATTTTACTGGCACTAGCTGCACACTTTGATTATGAGATTTGGCAGATGGATGTCAAAACAGCTTTCCTTAATGGGAACCTCGTAGAGGAAGTCTATATGACACAACCTGAGGGGTTTGCATCTAAGGATGATCATAATAAAGTATGCAAGCTTAAACGATCCATTTATGGACTCAAGAAAGCCTCCAGAAGTTGGAATATACGATTTGATAAGACAATCAAAGAATTTGACTTCATCAAAAATGTAGACGAGCCTTATGTTTACAGGAAAATTAGTGGGAGTGCTATTGTATTTCTTGTATTTTATGTCGATGATATATTAATCATCGGGAATGATATTCCCATGATGCAAGCCACCAAGCAATGGTTATCTCAGAATTTCTCTATGAAAGGTTTGGGAGAAGCAGCCTACATCCTCGGTATTAAGATCTACCCTAATAGATCTAAGAGGTTGTTAGGACTTTCTCAATCTACATACATAGATAAAGTTTTGAAAAGATTCAAAATGGAAGATTCCAAGTGAGGTAATTTACCTACTTGTCATAGAATCAAATTATCTAATGAGCAATGTCCACATACTCCTTTAGATAGAGAGCGTATGAGTAGGATCCCTTATGCTTCAGAAATAGGATCGATCATGTACGCCATGCTATGTACAAGACCTGATGTCTCTAATGCTCTTAGCATAACGATCAGGTATCAGGCAAATCCTGGTGAGCAACACTGGGCAGCTGTCAAAACAATCCTCAAGTATCTGAGAAGAACTAAGGATGTGTTCTTGACATACGGAGATTGTTCTGAGATAAAAGTCATTGGTTACTGTGATGCGAGATTTCAGACCGATAGAGATGACAGCAGATCGCAAACATGATATCTGTTTACTTTGAATGGCGGAGCTGTCAGTTGGAAAAGCTCAAAGCAGTCAACTACGGCGGATTCCACCACTGAAGCCGAGTATATTGCAGCATGTGAGGCAGTTAAAGAAGCAGTCTGGATAAAGAAGTTCATCACGGAGCTGGAAGTGCTTCCAGCGATAAAGAATGGCGTCACGGTGTACTGTGACAACACGGGCGCCATTGCTCAATCAAAGGAACCAAGGTCCCACCAGAAATCCAAGCATGTACTCAGGCGATTTCATCTCATCAGGGAGATTGTTGAGAAAAAAAGAAGTTATTATAGAGAAAATACCCACAGAAGATAATCTTGCAGATTCTCTGACTAAAGGGCTGACTCAACAAAAGCATGATAGGCACACCCAGGAGTATGGTGTCCAGATTCATACTAGTTGGCTATAGTGCAAGTTGGAGATTGTTAGGGATATGCCATATACCCAACTTGTGGATGAGCTATAAATACATGTATTTTTAATATTTTCATTAATAATAAAATGGTAATCTTTATTATACGTGTCTTACATAAATTATATGAATCATCAAACACTGTAATAAAGCCCTTGGAGTAATAAGATGATGGCTTCAACGCCTTATGAGAATAATTACTCTTAAACGTTCCTAGTCATAGTTTTGTGAATAATCTGGGAGTTCACAAAGCGGAGAGACTAGCATGATGATATGATCTGCCCTTAAGTGGGGTAGCCGATCTCATAGGCTACTAGCGGAGATCCGTCCGCTTGGTGTATCACATGGATGCATGAGTTGCTCGTGTCCATCGAACTGACCGCTGAAAGTTTTCACATTGAGTGTTTATCCCATGTGTCTGTGAGAACTTTCATGTATCGATTGTATAACCAGTCCTTAGACTTGAGGTCTTTACAATCTTATGTATGGATCAAATAACTTTGACATTCTCCTTCCCCGAATCAAAAGATTCGGTCATAAGGGTATGATTGGGTCATTTATTGAAACACATGAAGTTTGTAAAGATACAACAGAGAATCGCCACTCTCTCGGATAATATTTTCTTATAAAAGTAGTATTCCAGTTCGCAGGTTGATATGTGTGATCAGTGCTTGAGACTGTGGCCGCAGCGGAAGAATCATGTGAGATTCTTGGGTTATCACGATTCATGACACTATCAACATCATACCTTTGACTATATGGGTAGACACTTTCCATACCCTAGTGTGGGCAACAGAAACTGGACGACGCATGCTGTCCCGGGCTCGCGGCCCGGTCGGGAGTACGGAATAGCCACGGGGGACTAAACCAGAGAATAATGGAGTCGCCACCCGGTGTGAACCGGGACAAATATTTAAGGCCGCACTCACCCCTCGCAAGGGAAGACCTCAAACCGTTGGGTTCGGAATGATCCCTTACTCATGCCACTTGTAATGAAAGGATTTATATAATAATTTAATCAGGCTTAAGTAACACTTATTTCTAAGAATATCATGCTTCTAAGTTCGCATACATACATCAACAAGTTCATCTAAATTTATATGTAACATATATTCGAATTCGCATACAACCTATTTGCATGTAATCTATGTCACAATTTGCATACATAAGGATTATCATACGACAAGCATACAAGTTAATGAACGCATTGGTGGACACAGAAGCGCAAACAAATAGCGTTCTTACTAGCATGCATATTAAGAAAAGATATTTAAGCGCATAACGGAAATAGACAACTAGAGAGGTAATACAAATGCATAACGTAAAAAAAGGTAACTATGTGCTAAGATGGACATGTCGTAATGTGATGCAAGAGGATCTGTTTACCGTGGGCGTTCGTGCAGCGTTCGTAGACGTGTTCGAACGGTAAACAGAAGTTCTCGTTCGAATAGCGTTCATAAACGCGTTCGAACGGAAATGAACAGAATGCTCACGTTCGTATGGCGTTTGTGAACGCGTTCGAACGGAAATGAAACAGAATATTCACGTTCGTATGGCGTTCGTTAACGCGTTCGAACAGAAATGAAACAGAATGCTCACGTTCGTTGGCGTTCGTGAACGCGTTCGAACAGAGATGAGACCTGATGCATGATAAGGCAAAAATGCATGCGCGTTCGAGTTGCGTTCGTAAACGCGTTCGAACGGGAACAGACCTGATGCATGAAATGAGACGCAATACATAAATGGAAAATAGTACAATGCGAGGCGCGACGAAGCATCGTGGTAAAGGATTTTAACCTCTTCAATTAGAGGACCTCTCATCGCACTTACTAAGCCCATGCGCTCGATCACATCATGCATACAAACATAAAGACAATCATATCAAACTAAGTATGCCCGATTGAACACATCTTACATCCAACCGAACACACATCAACCGGCGCAGCAAAGCATCGTGGTAAAGGGCTTTAACCCCTCCCCATAGGGGATCTTTCATTCCACTTACTAAGCCCATGCGCTTGATTGAACCATGCATAAAAACATAAAGACAATCATATCAAACTAAGTATGCCCGATTGAACACATCTTACATCCACCGAACACACATCAACCGGCACGGCAAAGCATCGTGGTAAAGGGCTTTAACCCCTCCCCATAGGGGATCTTTCATTCCACTTACTAAGCCCATGCGCTTGATTGAACCATGCATAAATAAGCAACATGCAGAATTCAAGTGACGAAAAATAAATAAACCAAAGCAACACAAAACAAAAGAGGGTTCCGTTTACTCAAGCGGTACGTGGAGTTGTATCCCAAGTACAGACCGCACTACCGTCCATTCGGATTCGGCTACGGAATTTACGTTTGGGTTTCCATCCTATATACCACAAGAGACGACACTCTTCCATTCATCCAATACCCACAACACGCATCATACACAAACAATATTTAACAAATAAGTAAAATACAATCAAAATAAATAACAAAAATCAAATAAAGATGAGTGTGAAAAGTACCCTCAGGTCTAACCTTTTAAATCACCTCTCGGATGTACGGCACACGGTCGTCGGAATGGTGGATGCTCCGTAACTCTTTCGGTTCACTGGTTCACTGCTCTCGTTCGTTGTCTCACTGTTTGGAGTCGTCGTTCTCCGTCTTTTGTTGCTGCTTTTGACTCCGATTTGCTACTGTTCGGCCTCTGTTTTGCTGCTCACTGTTCAGGTCACCTGTTTTGACGTTTCAACGGACTGTTCCAAGTTTTTGTGTGGGTTCTTAGTGCAGTCTTGTGTGATTATTTTTAAGGATTATGAATGCAGTTTTTTTATGTTATTACTTTAAGTTTTTTAGGGAATGATTTAAGAGGATTTTGCTGCTGTATAGGGGGTGGTTTGGGCGTGATTTGGCTACTGTTTTAGTGTTAAATGGGCTGCTATATTAGGGTATGATTTCGGCAATGGGAGAGTGAGGATGAAGAGAACTTTTTCTTGTTATTTTCTTGAGTGGCTAGGGCTCTTGGTGTGTTGTGATTTGTGTGAGTGAGCTAAGGGAAAGGGGTTGGAAATTCTTTTTTTTCTTTTCTTTTGTAATGGGCGTGCCCTAGGGAGATTGGAGAGGAGGGGTGGCTAGGTTAGGTCATGTTTATATAGAAGAGAGCTAGGGTTTGTCCTTGTCTCACAAGGAAGGGATCCTGCATTCAATTTAGGATTTGGTCTTAAGGAAAATCAAAGATTGAGGGGGGACAAGGTTAATTCAAATTAGGAAGGTGATATCTTTAATTTGTGTTGATTAGGCATACAATATTTTAAGTTAGGAATAATATATTTTTAATTGGGAATATAATTGGTTGATTGATTTTAATTAGGCATGACATCTTTTTTAATTGGTATGTGATTTTTAGATTTGTTTTGATTTCACCATGTGTCAAATATGTGTTTTAAGTGGGCTTGGGCGTGTGGGCCAAGGCTTGGGCGAATTGGGCTTAATGTGAGGCTAGCAGCAAAACCAGAATTACCGACACCGTTCGAACGCCGCCTCGAACGCGACACGAACGCCCGCAATCTGTTTGCCGTTCGAACGCATACACGAACGCAGCACGAACGAAAACAGTGAACCTTGTTTATTCTGAATTTCCCCTTCCGATGTCCGTTTTCCGTGACCTCCGTGACTTAAAAGGTAGTGTCTCCAAAATGAGACTCATCATAAGGACTTATGTGTAAAAATGCAGTGCCTACACCTAGGTCAAACGGTGGGGATACAGTGAGGCGAGGGACCGTATCATATGTAAATCGCATATATAATGGTTATATATATCTTTCCTTCTCATTTGGGGGCCTTGGCATGTTGCTAGATGTCGACCTTAGTCATTGAAATCGAACGACCATCTGATCGGAGGATAATTTATGTTCGATTAAATTATCACGATTCATTTCATGTCCAACTTGAGGGGAACCCAAAAGGTCACGCACAACAAATTCGAAATCAATGGTTAACAGTGCACAATACAAATTTAACAGCATATATGATTGCTGTAGGAATTGTTCATAAATTGTTCAATGTGTTTAATTATTGAACAGATCATTTATGAGGTTCCATAGTGGCTTAGGGATTGGTGAATGACGATAGGGCCACTTTGGGAATTGGAAAAAATAAATAAATAAATAAAAATGTGAATAGTAACGTGAATAGTAATTTTTATTATTATTATTTGTTATTTGTTTTGAATTCCAATTCGGCCCAAACTCTTATTAGGGTTTTATAATCTCATTAAACCACTAAATTAAGATCCAATGGCTAAGATTAAATTAGCATTTATCCCACATCGGATTCTTAATGAATTTTTTTGTCTTTGGAGCACCTATATAAACCCAAAGAATTCTTCACAAATTTTTACACCAAACCTTTCATATCTTGGGTTTATATAAGTGAGCAACTCTAAAGTTTAAAAATAAGCCACTGATTTTGAGGATCCTTAAGTCTAATTGACTAGAGGAACCTCGAGTTAAAAGTTTTGAGGTATTTTCCTAGGCTAGCACCAATGGCAAAATACCCGTGCACTCAAGGCGTAGTCTTGCCATTGAGTTTTGGCTTTGGTGTGTGCACCTTTGGAGGCCACACACTTGGGTGGCTCTTTGGAACGTGGAAGAGCTTGCTGAGTTCGAGAAAAGCTTGTAGATTGGAGGGAGGACTGGAGGAGTCTTCGGTTAAAGTAAGTCTTTTTCTTTCTTTATTTTAATTAGAGTTCTTATGATAGTTAGCATGTTTAGGTTTATGTTCTTTGCATGTTTTATGAGTTTTTATGCTTAGAATATATAGTAACATGTCTAGGCTTGTAGAATAATAAAAACAAATGGGTCTTGGGCAAAGGGATAGCGGCATCATAATTTGATTTATTTAAATTTTCCGCTGCGCACTCACGGCCGCTTCCCAACATGATGGCATTGAGATCATTGGTGGTCTTCTCAAGCTTGCAAGAACTTGCAAAATGCTCCACAAATTTGTCTACTAGTTGTTGGTAAGACTCGTGGATCAGTATGGGAGATTGATGAACCAGGTGAGGGCAGGACCAGCTAATGTTTATCCAAATCCTCTGCACATTCCAGCCACCCATTGGTGAGGGGCCAGACCCGTTGACATCATCTTGTATTTGTAATGGAAAACTTGGTTGTCTGGGTCAGTTGATACATCATACATCTTCATATCTGGAGGACTAAACTTCCTTGGTGGTTCGATGGAAGTGATGGTCTCCAAAAATGGAGTATCAGAAATTATTCCAGCCTGACTTTTCCTTATTAGTAGCTGACACCGGGGAGGCTGGATAAAATTGCTTCTTTGAATTCTAAAATTTCTTTGCACATGTTAGAAGTGACTTGTTGTGCTTGATCGACTGGGGAAATTGGTTCATTTTTTTTATCATTCCAGGGATGGTCATCTGGGGGTGGATTATCATTTGGCACATCGTTGAATGCCCCCAAGAGATTGGATAAGATTGTATGATTGATGGGATTGTCCGGAGTATCACGTTGTTGGGAAATGGAGAAAATTTGCTACAGTTGCTTCTGGAGGGTTATATTGGAGCTTTGCATGGCTTGACTATCTTCTTCTAAAGCGCATAATCGTTCTTGAAGTATGGCCAGCTGCGTGGTCATAAGATCTGGTGTATGCTCACTGGTAGAAGCCATAGTTGGCCGTGTTTTAGGAATCGTAGACTGGGAGATCTTTGCCTGCTATGAATCGCTAAGGCCCCACGGTGGGTGCCAAATTGTGGACGCTGGTTTTCACCCGAGATCCACAATCGAGAATTTATAGTATGATGGCACTAGCGAACCTGCAAAAAAAAGGTAGAATGAGCGGGGAGTACTGCCCACTGGTGTGGTGGGTGTCGTAGGCACTCCAACGCTCAAGTCAGTAGTGAAGAGGAGCTGTAAATAATGGAAGAGCAAGGCTTGATATTACATTGACTTCTGTTGACTGCCGTGAGGGCGGTGGCCGATGTTTAGAGAGTAAGAAGCTTAGAGAGCTCAAGTATGAGAGCTCAGACCCTTAAAGAAAAGACTTCTCCCTTTACTGTGGATTGCTTTTTCCTTTTATAAGCCCCTTGAGGTATGCTCATTCATTCTTTTATCCGTTGGACGCTCTAAAACGTTCAATTTAATGGAGGAGTTATGAGTTCAGGCGTTTCCTGATCTGGTAACTGATAGGTCATTTTGGCCACGTCTCTTATTGGGAATGAGCTTGGGCTTGAGAGATCCTTTGGTCCAATATCATTTTACGAGTTGGGCTTCTTAAAGGGTTTTAGGTTTCTGGCTCTGTGGTTGGTCCGAAGGTGAAATGTCGATTTTACCATTAGGCCCAAATTTGGCCCGTACATTCGTAGGGTAAGTTTATTGGATATGCAATGGGTTGTCTCGTTGTCACTTGGCCATTGTCTGATATATGAGCCTGAGATGAAAAGACGTTTGGGGTCTTTGACCCAACCTTGGCCCATAAATTAGGTATATTGTTTGAAGGATGGATTGGCTGCTTTATTGTTAATTGGGCTTTGTCTAATATATGGGCCTGAGATGCAAATACAATTGGGTCATTGGCCCAAATTTGACCATTACACATCTTGCAATTACTACTCAGCAAGTTAGCATACTGCTAGCGAGATGTTTGAGATAACTTTTCAAATAAAAATTCTTCAAATATGGCTTTTATTAATAGATTTTTTAGAAATATAATTTTATAAAAACGTTTTTAGTTGTTTTATAATATCTTGAGGCCACTTTAGAGTGGTATTAGGTGTTGAGTCTCTACAATTAGTTGTAGACCTTTGGGTGGGATTTGACTCATGTTAAAAATAAAACCGTGAGGGGTCAAGGTTTCAGAGTTGGGCAATCCTCAGTCGTAAACGGACAATATCTGACTAATTAGTTGACGCGTGAAAAAATAATATCAGAGCCAGTTCTCAGCCGGAAGTGTGCCAACGAGAACATTAGGCAAGAAGGTGGATTATAATATCTCATATCGCTTGAGAGTGGTACTATTGATGTCCTTATAAGTGTTGAGCTCCCCCAACTTGTTGAAGGCGTTTTTGGGTGCGTTTGGATCCATGTCAATAAAAAATTTACGAGGGGTCAGAGTTTCAGAATTGAGCCATCTTTTATTGCCAAAGCGAATAATATCTGATTAGTTGGATCAGGGTATGACATGTTTGAATATCAACGAGAACTTATATTAAAACTTGCAAAAATATTTTAATGAACAAGTTTTTTAAAATTGTGTTATAAATAAAATGAAATAAATTCAAATCTTTTTAAAATCATCATGATAGAAATAATTTTATGAAATAAAAAAATTAGATAATTTATCTCTTTAAAAAAACTTTAGAACATCCACTCAAATTTTAAACTTTTTCAGTAAAGACAAAATAACTTTTTTAATCCCTAAAAATTATACTTTAAATGGAATCAAACACCACTAAAAATTAAAAATTTTAAAAAGGAGAAGAGATTATCAATAAAAGAGATTTTACTCAAACATGCAACGTTATGTACAACGGTGAGCAGTAATTGGACTACTTGCTCCGAGACAAGTTTGATTTCCCATACAACTTTTTTTTTTAAAAAGAGGACTGTATATTAAGAAGAAAAGCCCAACTTACAAGCAATAAAAGAGGGAAAATTATCCCTCCAAAAACCCGAAACCGGGTAGTTACATGCAACTTTTTCCAACACATGAGCCTCGACATTTTAAGTACGAGGTTTGAAAAAAATCTTAAACTGGCCTGAATCTTTTATCGTGTCTTGAATCTCCATGATGATCCATGAGATTTCTTTGAAGCTGGTAATAGCACCTTCAACCAAATCCGTTACATTTTTAACATCAGATTCAATGATCAGCGGCTTAAAACCTTGTTGCAAGGCCACATGAATCCCCATCTTGATAGCTTGAGCTTCTGGTAATTCGAAATCCTCTGTGTAATGCCCTTTATCCATGGCAACTCCAACAAGTTCATCCATGTGGTTCATGAACACTGCTCTCAAGCCAACCGTAGCGTTTGGGAAGTTTATTCCAGCATCCACGCTCACTTTAAACCAATTTTCAGGAGAAGGTGACCAGTGAGCTTCCCGCTGTGTTCGATTGTCCATTAACACCAGCTTTTCCTGACTCTTGGTGGTCTCAGCTGCCTCACATATGTTCTCGGCTTGTGACAAGATCTGTTGGACTGAGAATCTCGTCTTCTGAAAAAGTAACTGATTTCTAGCCCCCCAAATTGCCAACATCAACGCTACCACCTCTGTAAGCTCTTCCTTAGACAAATTTTCACAACACCAGTCAAACAACAAGCTGATTGTGCTCTTCTTAACTATCTGAATTAGGTTGAAAAACTTGGAACTTCGTCAGCACTCTTAAGAGGATTTGCAGAGAAATATCGCATGTGTGATTGTCTCTCTAGCTATGCCACATCTCTGACAAGTATCACTCAGAATAATATTCTTTAGGAACATATTTGAAGCTGAAGGCAGTATTCCTGTGATACATCTCCAAAAGAAAATTTTGATTTTGGCAGGAAGTATAATATTCCAAATTCCCAGCCAAAGTTTGGAATCAGTTGAGGAACAAGCCCCTCTACCCTGAAACTTATCTTCAAAAGCTACATGGTATGCACTTTTAACTGAGAATCTGCCCCTTCTGTCGTAATGCCAACAGTAACTGTCTTCCTAAGGCTGTATGGGAAGAGGGATTTTTAGTATCTCTTTCACATCGACTTCCAGAAATCTCTCATGCAGCAGCCTTGCATTCCACTGAAGATCGCTGCCTATTAAAGCTTCAACTATGGCATTTTTATCCAGGGTGGGGGTTGAAATAAGTTTAAAGGAGGTAGGTCTAGGAATCCAAGGGCTCTCATAAATTAAAGCTTTCTTTCCATCCCCTGCACGCAATCTAATACCCTTCATCAGCAGATTTCTGCCCCAAATGATACTTCTCCAGGCAAAAGATGGGTTATAGCCAACCCTAGCCTCTGTAAACTGAGAGTCCTTAAAGTACCTAGCCTTAAATACCTTTGTCATGAGTGATTCTGGAAACTGAATAATCCTCCATCCCTGGTTAGCCAACATAGCTTGGTTAAAACACTTCAGATTTCTGAAACCCAATACCCCATTTCTTTTCGACTGACTTAACTTATCCCAGGGCCACCAATGAATTTTCTTATCAGCTTCAGTGGATCCCCACCAGTAATTTTTTAATTTCCTCTGGATTTCCTCACAAAGACTCAAAGGGATTCTAAAAACTCCTATAGTGTATGTAGGTATGGCTTAAGCTATAGCTTTTATCAACACCTCTTTTCCCCCAAAGATATAAGTTGTTGTGCCAGCTTTTCAGTTTTCTGAGGATTCTAATTTTCAGCTCACTGAAAACTGCTCTTTTATTTCTCCCTACCATGGAGGGCATGCCAAGATATTTGTCATGAATGAGCCCTCCATTGAAGCTAAAAATCTCTTTTATAGCATCACATGTACTTCTATCAGTGTTAGGATTAAACATTATGGAGGATTTATCAAAATTGAAGATTTGACCAGAAGTCGTAGCGTAAGTATCAAATAGAGCCTTAAGGTTGCTGCATTCTCGAGTATTAGCTTGTGCAAAAATCAAGCTATCATCAATAACAAATTTACGAGAGATCAGAGTTTCAGAATTGAGTCATCTTCTATTGCCAAAGCGAATAATATCTGATTAGTTGGATCAGGGTATGACATGTTTGATTATCAATGAGAACTTATATTAAAGCTTGCAAAAATATTTTAATGAACAGGTTTTTTAAAATTGTGTTATAAATAAAATGAAATAAATTCAAATCTTTTTAAAATCATCACGATAGAAATAATTTTGTGAAATAAAAAAAATTAGATAATTTATCTCTTTATAAAAACTTTAGAACATCCACTCAAATTTTAAACTTTTTCAATAAAGACAAAATAATTTTTTTAATCCCCACAAATTATACTTCAAATGGAATCAAATACCACTAAAAATTAAAAATTTTAAAAAGGAGGAGATTATCAATAAAAAAGATTTTACTCAAACATGCAACGTTATGTACTGATTTCCCATACAACTTGAAAGCACTGATCTTGAATAAAAGGATAATAAGTATATTCCGAGAACTTGAATAAAGGATAATAAGTATATTACGAGCTACAAAACCAAGCAACAAAGCTTTAAAAATTTATGATCACCTTTATGACCATTAATAACTGTAGCAAAAAGGTGATACCTAGTAGATTGAAAACAGTAACAGCACTTGCATAGTTGTTGGAATGTAATATTCCTCGAGTAATTCAAGGATGAGTGTAAACATAAGACACTCTTATTAATTCAATCGTCTTCTTCTAGGGGCGCGAGAATCCCCACTGTCCACATCTGAAACCCTAGAACTGTCACTTCTTCTACGGGAGGACGAAGTTGAAAGGGACACCATAGAATCTATTTCCACAGCAGTGTCCATTTGACTCTCTGAGTTTATAACAGCAGCAATGCTTGAGAACGAATCTCTATCATCAACTGGAGGTGAAGGTTGCTCTTGATTTCTTCTTTCAGGAAGGTTTCGAAAATATGTCTCGAGCAATCTTTCAGCTGAACCCATAGTAGACGAAATTGAAGAGAAGGTCGGAGCTCTATGTGCTTGCGCTTGTCTTCGCATTAACAGAGAATGAAGCCAACGGGCTTCCCCTTCAGCATTTGAGCCACTTTGAATGTTAACATGATCTGGGGGTGCTGAAACCGTGTTTTGCTCTCCACGAATACCTCGGGATGTCAGAATCCTATTTATCAAGGAATTAGCTCTTTCTCCAGTTTCCCTGGCACTGCTGCCATCCCGTGGTGGTGTCAAATCACGGGCCAAATCAAATCTACTTCCAAGACGACGGATCATCTCCTCTACTGGGAAATTGAAAGCAGTCCTCTGAATGGTTTGCCTCAAACTCTCAACCCGCCATCCTTGGGGCCTAGGAGGGATCTTAAGACTCGAGTCCTCTTCAGGCTCACGTGTGCTATTCCCACGACCATATATTGGGGTGACATTCTTATCTGTCACCTCACCCTTGCACACCGGACATTCCTTTGTATCTGAATGCACATGTAACCATCGGTAAAGGCATGACCAACAGAACAAGTGACCACAGCAAGTCACAACAGGGTCCCTAGACAAATCCAAACATATATTGCAATCGAAAAAGCTCCCATCATTTCCACTACCTTTCTCATCATCATCTTTTTTCTCAGATAACCCATCCTCCAAAAACCCATTGTTGTTTTCACATGTTTTGGGTACTTCATTGGTTCTTTCCTCAGCAGCAACACTACCCTCACCTGTCTGTAATGTTGTCCCATTAGCAGAATGGCCGAGCAGTTGATCCAATTCCATTGGAAGGTTCCTACTTTCAGGCGGGATTGGAACCTGTCTCCATCTCCACCGCTGTCGAGACCTCAACCTAACAGCTTCCCTAACCCTAATTCTATCAATAGGGTCATCAACCCAATCATCCAAATTCACGACCTCAGTTGGAATTGATCCTGACTGAGCCTCAGGACCAGGACCCAAATTCAAATCAAGATTCATTGTCTCAGATGTCTCCTCACCCATCTAAATTTCAACAAACCCTAATTTCTCCACAAAATTTGAACAAACCCAGTTACAAAATCCAATGTTTTCGACAAATTCAAAAATCCCAGATCAAAAAACACTTCCTTTATCACTATTTCTCCAAACCCCGAAAAAAATCGCAACTCCCCAAATCAAGAAACCCTAATTCAATGTCAACAAGACGGTGACTTTATTACAGACGAGGGTTTTCCCATAATCAATCCATAGATATATAACTTACAATTCAAAAGTTTGGGAAAAACAAAAAGATTATTACAATTCAAAAGAAGGAAATTGAAATTGGAGAAACCTGGGTTTTAAAGGAACGATCTTGATGATGAAACACGAGACTCATTGCTGTGACTCAGCTGATACGGCAATATGTGTTATTGTGAGCTGAGTTAAGCTACGAGTTGACTCGCCATCGGATTTTATTCCTCTCAGAATTAGCGATTTAGTGTAGGAAGAAAGAAGAAGATTAGTGTGCAAAATGAATGAATACAAAGAGAGGAAAAAGCGTAATCGTATGCATCAGCTTTTAGTTTAGAAGAAGTATTTGGTCTTTGATCAAACGGTTGTAATACGTTGTGGGCCCGCATTCACTGTGATTGTTCAGTTGTCATGATGTATTTAATGGTCGCTGATTGCGGTGAGATGAGAAATTATCAGCTGTCACGCAGACACCCTTCTTGCCAAATGCAGTTTTCAACACAATGCTTGATATGATTTATTCATTGCATATCAAAATATATAAAATCGCGGAGATTTTAAATCCGGCCCGATCCACAACATGTGATTGGGAGAGGGTCAAGAGTTAGAAGTTGGACCGTAGATCGATGGGATCGGACCGCGGGTCGATCATTAATTAATTATATTTTTTAATTATTTTTTACAAAAAAAAATATAAATAACCTAAATTGATAATAAAAAAATAAAAAAATTAAAAATCGATCACTTCAACCCGCTAAATCCAAATCGGGTCACCAGTTCAATGGTTGAATCGGTCGGTTCAGCGAGTCTGATGCTGGTTCAACTCCTACTCAGGTTGAAAGGGTAACCTGGATCGGACTAAACCTTGGATTGCGTCCTGGTTTAACCAGTGGGACCGGCCGGTCCAATTCAAGTTTTAAATCTCTATCTAATCTAGTTGATTTAATTTTTGTCGTGAAGAAGGAAGCTGTAGGCAAAGTATGGAAACCACCTTTGGAAGGCAGTTATAAGATGAACACGAATGCGGCTATTGATATCCAAAACAAACTTGGAGTAGTTTTCAGGAACAGTGAAGGGGTTGTGGTGTAGGAAGCTGTCAAGAGAATAGATTTTAATGGGGATATGGAAAGTGCAGAAGCTGAAGCTATTAATTTTGGATTACTAGTAGCAGATACAGAATTTTCTAGCAGATTGATTGTAGAATCAGATTGCCAACAAGTTGTGGACTTAATTAGTAACAGGAATGGCACCATAAAATAGATTTTTTGGATCATCAACGAGATTAAGGAGAAGTTAATCTGTCTGAATGAGGTTCAAGTTCGTTATATCTCTAAGCGTTGTAATGATCTTGCCCATGTGTTAGCAAAGAAAGCCCTTGGGGCACTTTGTCATGTTCATTGGAATGAAGAATTCCCTTCATTTGTTAAATGTATCTTTGATCAATTTCAGTAATGAAAGGTTTCTATTTTATTTAAAAAAAAAAAAAATTGTCCTGTGATCGCAAATTTAAATTAGAAGATGCCGTTTAATTTAGGATTTAAGTAGGATGTTGATGTAATATATATATATATATATATATATTTAAAAAACTGACATTCCATTTATTCATACAACATAGAGCAATTACTATACTTTTGAAGTACGTTCGAAGTTTCTTTATGTAAATTGCAAGCAGTACGATTATTTATTTGTAATAAATGATAGAGACAAATTTCTCAGTTGACCACTTCAAACAAGTATGGTTCCTTCCAACTGACCCATGCAATAATATTGCAGCCTAATTATTTCCATTAATGTTCTTACAATCTGCTCTAATTTCTCCCTTGCTCCCAGTTAATGGGCCAATATTTCCCATTTTAATCATAGAGTGAGCAAATTTTTGAAAAAATAAATCTTGGTTGCGGGAAAATTTGTTAAAAATAGAAACAGTAGCAGCACCATCTGTTGAAAATAACTCCTGGTCTGAAAATTGAAGAATTCGTCTTTCTTTCTGAAAATTGTCTCTGGTTAAAACGAAAACAATCCACTGTCTTTTATAGAAGAAAAATAAATATGTCAATTAAATTATATTAGTGGGAGACCTTTCATTTGTAGTAACCACCAAGTTAATTAATAGAATTAATTTAATTGTTATGAAGCTTCAAAAGGCTTGAAAAAAAAATAAAGAGACTTGCAAAAATTGGCTGGGCCGGACCCGCATAATTTGGTCCGGCATTCGTGTACGCAAGACGCGAGGGTGCACACTAGTCAGGCCTGATCGGATTTTGATTTGCACCCCCCATGCGCGGGCACGTAGAGAGAGCATCTATCCTTATAACATTTACCCATCTACATATGGGTAATCATATATAAGCACAATTTTCCTTTATTAGCTTTCTCATGTGGGACAAGCTAATTTCTCTTTATTTTCCAACACCAATTGGTGAACTTTGAGCAACAATTTCTCATTCACCCAAACACCATTTTAAGCATACGAATATACCATTCCAAACTACTCACGGAGGAGTATCCGAATCACTCAAAAACACTCACTAACACGAAATGGACCATGCTTAAAATTGTACCACAAAATGCTTACTTGTGAGCATTTTCCAACAATCCCCCATATGAATGAAATTGGCGAAAAAACGACAAATAAAATGACATAGCCAACTTCTGTCTCACTGACATAGATACATTTATCACATTCATTGATTTTGAAACCATTTTCCAACATGGTATCGTCAAACTTTTTATGCCACTGTTTCGGAGCTTGTTTCAATCCATACAAGGATTTAACTAACTTACAGACTTTCTTTTCTTGTCCTGGAGCTATAAAGCCTTCAGGTTGTTCCATGTAGATTCCTTCATCTAAATCTCCATTCAGAAAGGCTGTTTTGACATCCATCTGATGTACCTCAAGATTGCGCAAAGCTGCAATCGCTACTACCATCCTTATGGAATTTATCCTCATTACAGGAGAGTAAGTGTCAAAGTAATCAAGACATTCACGTTATCTGTAACCTTTAATTAGGGGTGGGCAAAAAAAACCGACCGAACCGAACCAAACCGCAAACCGAACCAACCGGACCGAATTTACAGTTTTTTTCCTAACGGTTCGGTTTGCGGTTCGGATTGGCCCACCCCAAACGGTTTATGGTTCGGTTCAGGACCTAATCCGAACCGCACCTGTTAAACCGAACCGTTATAATTAAAAAAAATATAAATTTTTATAAAAAATTTTGTATTTTTCTTTTAATTTTATTCTATGTTTTAATTTTATTAGTATGTTAATAATTTTATTCTTAAATTTTTGTTAATACTTTTATTATTCAATTTATTTGTTTTATGGTAGCATCATTATTCTTGAAAGTAAGATGTTGGATTTGTCTCTTAATTGGAATGATGGTAGCATCATTATTCGAGGTAATTTTAAAAAATACAAGAATTAATTTTGCCTCATTTTTCAATTCTTTATGGAGTGCATATGTTTCATGGAGTCACAACTTACACCTTAACACTTCATACCATTTGTTGGATAGACTAGTTTTTTTTTTTTTTTTTCACTTAAGTTGATGAAATTTTATTTTAAATATAATAATCCGTAAATCGACCGAACCAATCCGTAAACCGTTGGTTTAAAAAAATTTCAATCCGAACCAAACCGTTATTTAATGGTTGGTTTGAGAGGTAAAAAATCCAAACCGTAAAATATGGTTTGGTTCGGTTTTTAGCAAAAACCGAACCAAACCGAACCACGCCCACCCCTACCTTTAATTACAAGTCTTGCTTTGTACTTGTCAATTGATCCATCTGCCTTCATTTTCCTTTTGAAAATCCATTTGGACCCTAAAGGTTTACATCATGGAGGAAGATCCACTAACTCCCAGGTGTGATTTTATAAGATGGATTCAATTTCACTATTGATGGCATCTTTCCACAAAGCACCATCAACTGACCTTACAGCTTCGTTATAGCTTTGAGGATCATTTTCTAGCAAAAATGTCAGAAAATCTGGACCAAATGATTTTTCTGTTCTAGCTCTTTTGCTACTTCTTGGTTCAAGTTCAACATTTTGTTGATCCTCTGGAACATTTATATGTTCTCGGTCCTGATTATCTTCAATGATAGCCTCATGTGCCCATTTGTGCACATTTGAATTCGAATTAGTTTTACAATGAAATACGAATTCAAAAAAGGATGCATTCCTCGACTCCATTATCGTATTTTTGTGAATATCTGGTATATTAGACTCATGCATAAGAAATCGATAAGCATTACTGTTATGTGCATATCCTATGGAAATACAATCAACAGTTTTTGGTCATATATTCACCTTCTTAGGTGGTGGAATGATTACTTTCGTAAGACACCCCCACACTCGTAGAAATTTATAGGAAGGTATTATTCTTTTCCACATTTCATAAGGAGTTTTCCCTGCTTTTTTCCGTGGTACCTTATTTAAAAGGTAATTAGCTGATAAAACAGCTTCTCCCCACATATTCTGAGGTAAGCCATAGCTGATTAACATAGCGTTCATCATCTATTTCAAGGTACGATTCTTCCGTTCAACAATCCCATTGGATTGAGGTGAATAAGGAGTTGTGGTTTGATGTATGATTCCATTTTGTTCACAAAGTGATTCAAAAGGAAAAACATACTCACCACCACGATCACTTCGTAACTTCTTAATTCTTTTATTCAGTTGGTTCTCAACTTCATTCTTATAGAGAACAAATTTCTCTATAGCTTCGTCCTTGCTTTCATCAAATACACATAGCAAAATCTCGTGCAATCATCAATAAAGGTAATAAAATATTTATTACCGCCTCTTGATTGTATTGAATTAAAATCACATACATCAGTATGAATTAGATCAAGTGGTTCAGAGTTTATTTCAATACTATGAAAAGATGATCGAGTTAGTTTTACCTCAACACAAGTATCACACTTATGTCTGTTATCAATTTTAAAATTGGGAATATGATTCTTGTTAATTAATTTTCGCAAAGAATTAAAATTAACATGTCCTAATCTATCATGCCATACATTAGAGTACTCAACAATATAAGCAGAAGAACTAGCTTTATTGATATTCTAGGGTTTAACAACCATTACATTGAGCTTAAAGAGTCCATCAGTTAGATACCATTTTCCCACATACATCCCATTTTTAGTCAAAACTACTTTATCAGACTCGAACACCATCCGGAATCTGTGCTTGTTCAGAAGTGATCCAGACACAAGATTCTTCCGTATTTCTGGTACATACAGAACGTTGTTCAAAGTCAACTCTTTCCCAGAGGTCATCTTCATAATCACCTTTCATTGACCTTCAATCTCAGATGTTGCTGAATTTCCCATGTATATTTTTTCCACATTACCAGTAGGCTCAAATGAAGAAAACGTGCTCTTGTTCGAGCACACATGTCGAGTGGCACCAGTGTCAATCCACCACTCTCTTGGGTTAGAACCCACCAGATTCACCTCAGAAACCACAGCAGAAATGTTAATGTCTGAAACATCTTGAGTCATGTGTTCCATCACATTAGCCTCTTGGTTCTTTTTCGGCAGTCTGCACTCAGAAGACTTGTGACCCATTTTGTCACAGTTGAAGCATCTTCTTTGAAATTTGGATTTCTTGGAAATTCCTCCTTTAGGGCCCATCTTTGACCCTTTGTTCTTGAGGTTCTTGTTCTTATGGCCATGTTCAACAACATTTGCTTTGGCCTCATGAGTTATCCCTCTCTTGTCAGATACTCTGTTATTTCCTCAATTCTAAGCTTAAGAACCAAGTCTTTAATGCTCATTTCTTTTCGCTTATGCTTTAGATAGTTCTTGAAATCTTTCCAACCATGTGGTAGTTTCTCAATTATCGAGGCTACTTGGAAGGTTTCAATTAAAACCATCCCCTCGGCATGAATTTCTGCTAGAATAATCTGCAGTTCTTGTACTTGGCGTAATACAGTTTTGGAGTCAACCATCTTAAAATCTAGGAAGTGGTCTACGATAAATTTCTTAGTACCGGCATCCTCAGTTTTATATTTTCGATCTAAGGATTCCCAAAGCTCATTAGCTGTTTTCATTCCGGCGTACACACTGTAAAAGGAATCACTAAGCCCATTCAGCACATAATTCCGACATAGGAATTCAGAATGTTTCCAAGCATCGATGGCACTGATCACTTGAATATCAATCTCACCCTCTTTGGGTACATGAGCATATTCCTTTAGGAACCTTGCAATGTTCAACGTGGTCAAGTAGAAAAAACATTTTCTGTTGCCACCGTTTAAAATTCTGACCACTGAATTTTTCAGGTTTTTCCGCAGCAAGATTGACATGGCTCACATGTCCAACAGGTTGTCTAGCCATAGAGACATCAACACTTTGGCCAGCCACAGAGGCTGCCACAACACTTTGGCCAGCCACAGAGGCTGCCACATTAAGCCCAGAGGCTGGAACATTTTGGCCAGCCGAAGAGGCTGTCATGTTCGGATCAACTGTGTTTGGACTGATTTCCATATCCACAGATCGAATTTTGTTTTAAGACTATTACATTTAATTTGGGGATATTCGGTTACTGTGTTCAAAATCAATGAATCAATAAATGAAAGTACGTGTCCTATTACACTTAATAAGCTCAGCAGATTATTGTCCTATATATGATTAAAAATCATATAGAGAGAGTTTTTTTTTTTTTTTTTTTTTTATTGCTATGCAATAAAATTGGCAGGCCCAATAAGTCAGTGGGCCGATAGGCCCATTTGACACTACAATTACAGCAGCCGCGCTGCGCAGTCATAACAAAGTCTTTGAAGTAAGACGTCTACAAACAATGAGCGAGGCTGACTGGCTAAACCTAGAGCTGCAGCAGACTCATAAAGAATTAAAAAAATAAAAAAATAAAAAAATAAAAAAATAAGAAGAAAAGAGAGAGCATATTGTCGTTGTTAACGTGGAACCCACGGCCGGGTTCTAAAAAATACAAACCATATTAAAGCATTTCATGTAAGAGAAATGATAGATATATTTACACTTATACATAAAATAATTACATCTCTCTCATTGTATTTACAGTGGAATGAATGTAGTTATTTTATATAAAAATATAAATATATTTATCATTTTTGTTCATGTAAAATATGGGGATTTTGATCTAATGATTTAAATTTTAAAATTAGAAAAATTTAGAGAGAAATCCCACCTAAATTATTGGATGAAAATCTAAACCACCGGGCTCTGAGAAAACTATCCACTCCCATCATTTTGTATTTCACCCACTCCACAGTCCACACCTTATCACCCCTACACGTGCCACATTCCCCCCACACGTGTGTTTTATCTTCCTTAATGCGATGCAATAAATAATAAAAGATAAGAGAGAGAAAATAAAAATAAATAAATAAAATTTACCTTGGTCACTCTTGGTGTTGCTTTGTTCCTCTTCTTGTTGTGTATAAGTATAGTATTTTTTTATTTTTATTTTTATTATTTTGGGTCCAGCACTTTCCTGAGATCCTTCCTTTCGCTTAGGATTATCATATCTTTGCTTTCTCAGTGTTTCTTATTTTTATTTTTTTAAAAATCTCATTGCAAGCAGTGATGAGGATCAGAAAGAGACAGGTGCCCTTACCACTCTCTTCTTTATCTCATATTCCTCCTCTCTCAGATCCCCACTCTAACGGCTCTCCGTCTCTGCAACTTCATCAACACCATGCTCATGACCCATATCAGAATCTCTCCCAACAAGCTGATGCAACTTGTAATTCCCAGCCGTCTGATCATCCAATTCAATCGATCGGATGTCAAAGCAACCTCGATTATCACAGGGATGAAGATTGTTTGGTGAGTCATGCACTTCTGTTTTAATGTGGTGCAAATGGGAAAAAAAAACACATTAAATTAAATTCTCTGTTAGATTTGCACCAACAACGCTCCTTTCTTTTGTGTTGAAAATTTTCACAGGTTTTTTTGGAAGATGGAAATGGAGATAAGAGTAATGATTCCAGGTAAAGTAATTAAAAAAGTTTAAAACTCTTCGTTTATGAAAATCTTTGTAGTAGTAAAAATGTTTAAAAGAAAGAGACCCATAAATTGATTTAGTCTTTTACCCACCAAATAAATAATAATAATAACTTTGTAGTCATTTTTTTAGCTCTATATTTTGCTTCATGGGGTGCACGTTAGCATGTGACATATGGTCCCCATCAACAACATATATCGCTGTTACTCTCTCTCTCTCTATATATACATATATATATGCATTTTTTTTCTTTCTGGGTATCATTTTTTTTTTGTTTTTTTTGTTTATGTGGTTGTGGATGTATATTTTGGGGTTTGATTTTGATTTGTTTTTAGAAAGAATAGCATATTGGGTGAAGAAATAGATGCCGCTGGGGTGCTTTCTCAATTGAGAAATGTAGTTATTGGGAGATATTGGTATGAAGGAGAGAAAACATTTCCATTGGAGAAAGATAATAAGAAGATGAAGAAGAAGACCAAAATTAACAACAAAGTTGATGATGATGATAATAATAATAATAATAATAATAGTAGTAATACTAGTAGTTCGAAGAAGAGAGGTAGAGGTGATGGTGGTGCAATAATGGAAGGATCGAGGTGCAGTCGGGTGAATGGTCGAGGCTGGAGGTGTTGTCAAAAAACACTTGTGGGTTACTCTCTTTGTGAGCATCATTTGGGAAAGGGAAGATTGAGGAGCATGGACAGCGTTCGAAGTCGGGCATTGGGCAGTTCAATGAAGAGTAGAAATGCTAAGAAGCTTGCATCATCGAGCTCCATACAAGAACTACTTGTATCAGTTAATTATGAAGAAGAAGATGAAGATGATCAGAAGCCATTGATGATTGCAAAGAAGAGATCAATGAAGCTTGGGATGGTGAAAGCTCGATCGATAAGCAGCTTGTTGGGTCAAATGGATAATGAGATTATTAATATTGCTGCTGATTGATAATATATATATATATATATATATATATATATATATATATATATATATATATATATATATATATATTATATATATATATTAACTAGGGTAATGCAACCAATCATTATTTCATGTTAAATGAAGCATGCACTTTGTGAAACTGTTTTCAACTTCATGAATCATAATCTTGTTTTTTTTTTAACATAATTTGATGCTTCATCATTTGGCTAAAATTTATTAATTTTAAGAACATACATATATAGGCTGATCATATATAATTAATAACATTATGAGGAGTACGTAGTTAAAAACAAATAAAATACGGACTCAATACAATGTCTTTTGTTATTAATATGTGGAAATTATATATATATTTTTTTATCTTTTATCTTTCATAATATAACAATATCAGGATGATTTGTATAAGATAAGCCATGCATAGATATGTATATATATTATAATATCACTACAAAAAATAAGGTCTTTAGCGTCGAAAAATATTGACGCTAAAAGAAACTATTTTGACGTTAATTTTCGAAGTTAAAATGTAGACGGGAAAGACATTTAGCGTCAAAATAAAAAATTTCGACGATAAAGTACAATATTTTGCGTCAAAAAAGTTTCGATGAGAAATTATAATTTTCGACGCTAAATCACATATTTGGCAACGAATATTTTCGACGCTAAATAATTTTATAATTAATAAAAAACTTATTTATTTTTTTTTAGCGTCGAAATTTATTACTTTAACGTCGAATATTTCGACGTTAAAGGTGATATAATATTAAAAAATATATATTATTTTATTACTTTTAGCATCGAATATTTCGACGTTAAAGGGTGTACGAAAATTATTATAACAAATTGACATTACAAATTAATTTCAAACTAATTTCATTACAAAAATAATTAATTTTTTAGAAAACATAAGAGCATTATTACAAATTTGTTATAAAAAATTATAACAATGATATCTTTATTGATATAAAAATAAAATTACAAAATTTATCACAACAAAAAAAATAAAATGATAAATAAAATGATAAAATATAATTTTCTCCATCTTCACTCTCATATTCTTCGTCTTCACTTTCATTTGTTTCTCATTTTCTTCACTATCTTCATTTTCACCATTTCTTCATCTTCATATTCCCCTACCAAAAAAAAAATGGATGTTAATATAAAATATAAAAAATCAAACAAACACTTACGAAAAAATATTTTAGAGAGGAAATAAGAGTATGAGGAAAATGAAGTGAGAATATGAGAAATGAAAGAGCAAATGAATTAATAGGAAAAAATAACATTTAGCGATGAAATGATCTTTCGTCGCTAAATGTCCTCAAATATTGGGAATTATTTCCACCAAAATTTTAATCTTTAGCATCAAAATTTTTGACTTTTAGCGTCGAAAATTCGTCGCTCAATGTAAAAAAATTTAAATCTAATCTAATTAGACGATAAATTCAAATTTTAGAAAGCGGGAATTCGAATAATTTAAATTTATCATTTAGTGTCGAAATATTTGACTTTTAGCGTTGAAAATTCTCGCTAAATATAAAAATTTAAATCTTATCTAATTAAGCAATAAATTCAAATTTTAGAAAAGCGGAAATTCAAAAAAATTAAATTTACCCTTTAATGTCGAAATATTTGACTTTTAGCGTCAAAAATTCGTTGCTAAATGTTAAAAATTTAAATCTAATTTTATTAGGTGATAAATTCAAATTTTAGAAGGTGAGAATTCGAAAATTTTAAATTTACCCTTTAGCGTCGAAATTAAAATTTGACGCTAAAGGGACAACCCTTTATTTCAACGCTAAAGGTTAAAATATTTATCGTCGAACAACTATTTCGACGCTAAAAGTGCAATCTTTTAGCGTCGAATCAAATTTCGACGCTCCAAATAGATTTTCAACGCTAAATGGTTACTTTTTAGCATTGAAATTTAAATTCGACGCTAACTGTTTTATTAGCGTCAAAAATAATATCGACGCTAAAAGTATGAACTTTAAAGATCCAATTTCTTGTAGTGTATATCGGCAATAAATATTCGGGAGACTCTAGTTTGGATGGTTACTTACTGTACATCTTTTGACTAAGGAATATCACATGCTGGGAAAATTCTTGATGATGATATAAATTTATTATATGAAACAAAAGTAGACCTGTCATTATTGTCAAATTTAGACAGGTTTTGTTGGCAAATTCCCGGAATTAACTTTCAATTATTGTTGATTTACATATATAAGGTTAACGTTAATGAAATTATTAATTTTTTTAATTTTCTTTTGCATATAATATTAAATAGTATTAACATGAAATATGCCAATATTTTAATGCTAAATTGCATTACCATGGTCGGACATTGGGATCTTTTTAAGTAAATAAATTTGCAAAATATTGACTAATTAATTTCATAGCTTGCTGACTGGCGGCTATTATATAGTATCTGTCAACAAGGGGTGATATGTAGGGGCGAGGTAAAAATTAAACTCTTGAATTTGACCCTCAAAAAAATAATAGCGCAAACCAGATTAGGTTGGATTGGATAAAATTTCAAAATTAAAATATTTTTTTTTATGTAAAAACTAAAAAAATTGGATCGACTTATTTTAGAAGTTTAATCATTCATAACATATATTTCTCAAATCAATTTAGGTCAAGTCAAATCAATTTTTTAGTAAAGATTAGATTCGATTAATTCAATACCTCAAACCTTACCAAATCAGATCTAGTCTGATCAGATTATTAAGTTAATCCGAGTTATAAACACCCTTATATATCGTATTGAAAGAACTTGATATTTAGTGACAACGAAAATTCAGATCAAATGAGAATTTTTACTGTAGTAATATGGAGATTAAATATATCAGTTTAAAAAATTATCTTTTGCATAGGAGATTAAACAGGATAAAATTACCATCAAAATAATATAATTTTGATCTTTTTTATTTTTTTTAATTTATCATCAAGAATACGATTACATACATATTGAATCATACTCAGAGCCCAACATATATGGAACTTCGTGTGTTAGGTTATCATTTTAATTTAGTATCAAAACAATATTATTTTGATGATATTTTTATCATTAATCAGTCATGATTTACTCTCCTAATCATTTTTCTTGTTTACATATCCTTGCTTGTCACCAATCAAAAGTATGGGTTATCGCCACATTTTTTTTTTTATTTGGGAAACAATTATGGCTGAGATTGCTTAAAAAATTTATGGTGAATAATTATAATCATCATCGTTGGTCAATAATTACAGATTAATGTTCAAAGACAAAATGATATCATCCTATCATGATCATATTGAGTGAGAGCTACGGTTTCATCAAAGTATTTATTGGTCTTCATTATGGGTCTACAAGTAAGAAAAATGCCATGCATATAATATAGTAGTAAAAAAGAACCTTTTTTTTTTTTTTTGCTTTAATATTCTAGTGATCCACAAAAGTATTGATACTTTAATGCCTCAACTTCAATGCTCTTTAAGAGGATAGATAACCCTTTAATAGATTTCCTTACAGGATAGACATATATCTGTCGGGCGGGAGTAGCCATAATTGGAACTTAAACTTAATGAATTCAGATAATTTGGTTAACATAGACATATGGTTCAATTAGATTAAACTGGGTATTTGTGTCTGACCATCGACAGAGGCTTACACATAATTTAGTGTTCCAGGTTAATAAATCAATATATTACCCAACTTTAAGATAACCACTTCATCTTTAAAAATGATATTGGAAGAAATCACAACCCTAGATAGTTTTTAATATTGAATTTTCTTAAAATCTACTTTCGAATAATTTTATTTACTTGTTTTTAAATTTAGAATCGTCACCATTTCAAATCAATCAAACAACATGTTAGATATTAGTAATCATTTGACCTCATAAAATTAATAGTTTAGATATTAAGTCCTCGTGGGATCGATATTTTTATACTACTTGAACGATACGTGCGCTTGCGTTATACGTGTGTGTTTACGCCGGTCAGCGGCCCTTCAATACACACAAGCCACGCCACACTGCCGACAATTCAATAACAAGCCCTCACCGATAATTCAATAACGATAGACAAGCAGTCCTCCACCGGTATTTGAGACAAGCCATGCACGTAAAATACCCCACGGTAGCCTCTCAAAATCAACACATAAGCCGACCTTCAGCAGCCCCTCAGATCATCACAACCTGACTCTCCCAAATCGATTAAAATAGCCTTCACATACCAAAAACCCTTTAGGCACGCATGCCCCCTCACAAACCGACTCACGTCCAAGAAGCCATTAAAATCTCCTCACACATGCACCTGTAGGCAACAAATATCATCATCATCACCGATTAAACCTGACCGAATAAACACCCCAGCAAACTGCTCATGCATACGTTAAACCAGCCCCTCTACCGAACAAGAACCCACTGACGAATCTGCCCAAAACAGTCCCCGAAACTGCCCAAAATAGTCCCGAACTGCACCCAAAAAACTGCCTGAAACTGCACCTGAAAATATGCCCCAAAACAGTCCCAAAATACAACCAAAACAGTGAACAAATCCAGTGAAAACATCAAGCGGAAACAGCAGCGAAACGGAGTGAAAACAGTAGCCCGAGCGGTGAAACAACGAGAAAAGATGTGAACCAGTGAACCGGAGGAGTTGCGGAGCATCAACCCTTCCGACGACCGTGTACCGTACTTCCGAGAGACGATTTCAAAGGTTAGACCTGATGGCACTTTTCTTATTTATTTTCATTCATCTTTTAATTGTTTTATTTATTTTCTTCGCATGAGAGTCGTTGATTAATGTGTGTTGTGGCCCTTGAATGAATGGAAAATGTGTCGTCTCTTGTGGTATATAGGATGGAAACCCAGACGTAAATTCCGTAGCCGAATCCGAATGGACGGTAGTTCGGTCTGTACTTGGGAGACAACTCAATGTACCACTTGAGCAAACGGCGCATATTTCGCTTTATTATATCTTGTTTGTTTATTATCCGCATTTTATACTCCGCTATTTAATTTCCGTATGTTATTTCCTTGTGTAATGACGATATAGTGCGCATGGGCTTAGTATGTTGGTATAAAGGTCCTCTATTTGAGAGAAGAAAAGTCTAAAGACTACATTTACTACAGTACTTTGCCGCGCCGGATGAAGTATGTTCGATTGAATGCGAGATACGTTTAATCGGGCATGCGAAGTCCCATATCCTTGTCTTATTTATTTTATATGCATTGTGATGTGATGCGCATGGGCTTATTATGTTGGTCTAAATGTCCTTCATTTTGAGGGATAAAAAGCCTAAGGGCTACCTTTACCACGATATTTCGCCGCGCCTTTTATATTTTGTCTTTTACTTTATGTACATTAGTTGTTTATATAATTGATGATATAGTGCGCATGGGCTTAGTATGTTGGTCTAAAGGTTCTCTATTTGACGGAAGAAAAGGCCAAAAGGCTACCTTTACGACAATACTTTGTCGCGCCGGACAAAGTATGTTTGGTTGGATGTGAGATATGTTCAACCAAGCATACAAAGTCCTATATCATTGTCTTTATTTTATATGTATTGTAATGTAATGCGCACGGGCTTATTATGTTGGTCTAAAGCTTCTCTATTTGAGAGAAGAAAAGTCCAAAAGGCTACCTTTATGACAGTACTTCGCCGCGCCTTTTATTATTCCGTTGTTTGCTTTCTGTATGTCATCTCTTTGCATAATCATGCATCATATTGCAATGCGCATGGGCAAATCAAGTTGGATTAAAGGTCCTCCATTTTGAGGGATAGAAAGCCGAAGGGCTACCTTTGCCACGACGTTTTACCGCGCCGGACAAAGTATGTTCGATTGAATGTAAAATACGTTTAATCGGACACTCGAAGTCCTATATAGATGTGGGCATATGTCGCATCTCTTTTCTTTCATTCTCATTGTCTATCTTTTGCATCGCATCATTGCACGTTTATTTTAATGTTCAATTACCTCTTCAATTATCTCTTTACACCATGTGTTTAATCACCTCTCTTTAATATGCATGCATGTACAATCATTGTCCATTTGCGTTTCCATGATCTTCAATGTAATACGTTTATGAAATTATGTGTTTGTCGTTATTTCACTTTGCCTTTATGCATGTGAACTTAGAAATAGAATACCCTTGGAAATAAATGTTGCTAGATTCGATTAAATTATTGCACAAATCATATCATTACAAGTGGCATAAGTAAGGGACCATTCCGAACCCAACGATTTGAGGTCTTCCCTTGGGAGGGGTGAGTGCGGCCTTAAATCATATTTTCCCGGTTCACACCGGGTGGCGACTCCATGTTATTTCTCCGGTTTAGTTCCCCTGCGGGCTATTCCGTACTCCCAACCGGGCCGCGAGCCCGGAACAGCGTCGCCGATTTATGTGTCCTACAATAGCCTTTACCAATCCTTATGTCTTAACATCATATGCATTTACGAATACATGTTCATATACTTATACCTTTCCATATTCATTTATATACATGTGTTTATATCGATACAGGTTCATACCATCACATACATCCATACATATACATACCATTACGAGTCCATATAGTTACATGCATCAATACATACATACATACATATATCATCATCATCAAACTACTCACTTCATATACTAGCAATAACGAAATCCTTACCCGTGAAGGTCGATTACCTAACTGTACATAATCACGAACTTCTTTCTTGATATTACCTCTTATTTATTCTTGTCTTAACCTAAACACTTCAATTATATATATATATATATATATATAAAATCATAAATAAACATTCAAGCACTCATCGTATGGTTTACTTACCTAGCTTCGCAAGCACTCCGGGTCCTAGTCACATCTATCAAAACAAATAGTGAAGTGCCGTTAGAATCACGACTTACGGAGTTCTAGATTAAACTATGATAAAATCCTGGAACTTTCCGGAACAACCAAATCAAGTCCGTTTTCAATACTTTCAGTTTCAGTAATCTTAAAACTTTGTTATAAACTATTCTAAACAACTAGTTCTCTAAAAATCCCCGGTTTACGCGTTTTTGGAAAAATATTCCGAAAAAATTTCCGCAAACGCTATGTAAGGGTCCCGAACCCTCCAAACCTACCCGGATTTATCCAAACATGTTCGTAATATCATAAATAACTTGTAACTATCATCAAAACCAAAACACATCTTTATACGCAAAAAACCATTCCTCAAACAAATCTCCTCAATTGTGAATTTGTTTGGTTTGAGGACCAAATGCAAACTTAGCAAAAGATGGAGACAAAACATAGGATTTAATGTGGTTCGGTGAAATGAATCCAACCTATTGTCCACATACACAAATAAAATGATGTTTTTATTACCACATCGGGTCGGACCGGCTTGCTTTATCCCTCTATTACACTAAGCTTTTTAGAGCTTTTAACAAGTTATGGAAAATAAGAAATACTAATCCCGGGATTCCCGTGAACCGAGTCTTCTTTCCCTTTAAATAATGTCACTGGATTTACTGTAACTCCCATCTATGACGTCATCCACATTTTCCTGTCATTATTGCCCGTTATTCGTACATTATTGCCCATTACTCAGACATTACTGCTCATTCCTCGTACGTTATTGCTCATTACTCGTACCTTACATCCATCCAACGGTATGCGGCTCTTGGTTTCATGTAGGGCTTACGTCATCCATACATGTGTATAAGATTCAGCAGTCCTGACCTCGGTAGGTCGGCATACCGAGGTGATCAGTGTTGGATCCTCTTCCTCTCCACTTAATCATGTCGGGTTGAAAGGTCATATGACTTCGGTCGGATTGGTCTTCATGTGTGTTATAATGATGCTTGAATCTGACAACCCCTCATCAGGTGTGTTCAGTCTTCATCTGCACAAATATTACTGAATCTGATTCCTAATATCAGGTCTGTCTTTAACAGATGTTATTGTGCTGTCGAATCCTTTGGTTCTGCCTTTGGGTTGTCTTTTTGCACCTCGGGCTTGGATTTCTCTGTCCGACCTCTCATCCTTGCAATGACTTTGACATTTTGTCTGTTAATTTATTTTTGTATCACATCTGTTAGATGTACATTTTTATTTTCTCCAAAAGAAAATCAATTTAACTAAGAAAATTTGATTTGACAAGATGTCCATTTAATAAATCATTTTCATAAGAAAAAGAAATATATATTTTTTGTCATTTTCTGTGGACAAATTCAGCCTTTCACTCATAATTATTAAATAGTAGCATTTATAATTAAAATTATAAATATATTTATTTATTATTTATTTAAATTAAATAATTTGGGCTGAGGAAGCAGGGCCTATTCAACAACAGGCCGAGCGCGTAGATAACTACAAAGACTAATAATGATTTTTCTTCGAGTTGTATTTGTATATGCAACACATTATGTGATAACGAATCCAATGTTCACAACACATTTCCAATCTATATAAACAACAAACCATGCTTCACTTTTAAAAAATAAAAATAAAAACCAAAACCCTAATCCAATTTCGACTCTCTAAATAACCAGCCGGCGGCGGCGACAACGAGGATTCTGGCAGCAGTCACTGCTTCAGATGCGAGTAACTCATCTTGGGTCCAATCCTGATGCTGTAAGCGATACAAGTTTTTTTTTTCTAATTTACAAAAACATGCGTCAGAGTGTCTCGTCAGGTACCACATCTGTTCATCCAAAACAGACTCTCAGTATTTTACCTTTTAATAAATTTTGTTTAAAGTCTGTTTTGGGTGAAACGGGTGTTGTACTTAGCTAGACGTTTTAATGCATATTTTGTGAAGGAAGAACTTTTGTTGCTTATGATCCTAGGCTGAACCCATGATGGTTTAATCTCACCTGAAGCTAATATAGCAAAAAAAAATTCCCAATTTGAAAGCCTTTGGATTCCTCGACTTGGAGGATTGGCCATAATTTACAGAACACATGTATCATATAAAATCTTTTACTTGCTCTTAGAGACAAAACACAGCTTATATGTATTTGCTTGGTTTAGTTTCTGTTTTTTTTTTTTGGGTACCTTGTGTTTCCAAGTGTTTGATGCAATCCTCTGCTGCTGTAGTTATTTATTGTGGTCCTATTCCACAAGGCTGAATATCCCACCCAGTAGGGGTGTCACGGGTCGGGTCGGATTTTTCGGTTTTATTTTTTGACTCGGGTCATTTGACCCGAAACCCGAAATTTAAGCAGTTGACCGTGCATGTCGGGTCACAACGGGTCGGGTAAAAACCGCGGGTCGGGTCGCCATAATATATTATAAATATAATATATGTATTTTTTTATATAAATTTTACAAGATATATGTAGTTGCAATGGTCAAGTCTTTGCCCTTTGATGACGAAGCAACTACTTTACTATTCCAACTACCATTGTTTCTTGTTAATATTATATCATAACAAATATATATTATAATTATATCAGGTCGGGTCAGACCCGACTTTTCTGACCTAAACCTGTGACCCGATCCGAAATTTTGGGTCGGGTCGAAATTTTGCAAATTTTTTTGTTGGACCTATGATACCACCAAGGTTCATGCAACTGTTTTCAACTTACCATTATTAGGAAGGATGGAGTTAATATTGTTAGTGTTGGTGCTCGGAACGTCAATCTAAATCGTATTTATGTCTGATTCATGAATGTGAACAATTTTTTTTTCCATAATATTATTTATTTATGGTAACACCTATTGTTTTTATATACGTATTCGATCTAATAACGATTAGATTGAAACTTAATTTGATTTAGTGATATGTATATATTAGATAAAGATTTAAGGATTTACAACGTAGTGCGTAATTACTAGGGGTGTCAATTTGGGTCAGAATTCATTTATTCGTTCGATTCGATTCGCTTTAAAGCGAATGCAGGTTTGGAAAGTTGGATTCGTTTAATAAATGGGTCAATTCGATTCGATTCGTTTATTAAACGAATCTGAATTTGAGCTTGTCAATTCGTTTATTCGTTTAGAATTCGTTTATTAAACGAATCATAAACGAATCGAATCCGATTCGAATTCGTTTAAATCGTTTAATTAAATTATAAATTTATCCTTCGTTATTTGAATGTAAGTGTTTAACACTAAGGTTATTTTAGTAATTACTCATTTAACCTAACATATTCGTATATATTAAAAACTAAACCTAAAAGAAATTCTTAATTCATCAAACCTAATACCTAAAACAGCTGCCGCTGACTCTCAGTCTCTCATCTCCTTCTTCATCAAATGAATTCCAAGTTTCCAAACCTAAAACAACTGCCGCCGACTCTCTTCTCCTTCTTGTCCTATCTGTAAATCTGCTAAGAAAGCAACCATGGAGGTCTTTCGGGTCTAACAAGAAAAGGAAAAAAAAAACCTTAGTTGAAAACGCACACGGGTTGATCTCTCTCAAATCTCATTATACTGGTATGATTCTGGTATTTGTTTCTAACTTTCTTAGTTTTTGCTTTGAGTACTGTTTATGCTTCTCCATTTTTATCTTATTTTTATCTATTTTTCTAGTCGAGTCTTAATATCAAATGGCGATTGTTTATGCTTCATAATCCGAAACTGGAATAGTTTTCAGTTACTTTAAAACAATACCATTATGATAATATCTTGATCAACATTACCTCATTTTTTGGTAATCTACGTCTTGGTTTGGGTTTCAGCTGTCTAGCTTGCAATTGCAGTCATGGAAAATACTTTTCATGTTTTTATTGATAACGAGTTAGAAGTAAGTGGAGCATCTGTTTGCTTTTCAAAGATGTGTTTTGTTCTTTGTTCAAAGAAGTATCAACACCAATTTTTGTGCTTCAATAACCAAGCATATTTAATGAGCACTCACTTAGCCAATATCTCTCATTTCAACTGCTTTTCATATTTTACTAATGTCTTTGGTAAATTTACTCAGTCAGTCGGTTGAGGAATAAGTGGTTTCATTCCTTTAATTATATTTACAGCTTATTCAAACGCACACGGGGTTGATCTCTCTCAAATCTCTGTTTATGCTTCATAATCCGAAACAATATTTACAGCTTATTCACCAATCAACATTATGAGAGGGTTCACAGTTAGATTGATCTCTGATTTACACTAATTTTTATTATAGATTCATATTAAATAGTGTTTGATTTGATTATTAATATAATTTACAGAAAAATGGAGAGCAACGAAAGTGATATGGTGTATACAGTTGAAGACTCTCCAAGCATTGGAATGGAAGAAGATATGGAAAAAAATTCCCCACCAGTGAACGAACCACAACCAAATTTGAAAGGAAAAGGAGCAGCACGATCAAGAAAATTAACTTCAAAAGTCTGGAATTTATTCTACAAGTTGCCAGGGGATCATTTTCCAGACAAAAAGCCGAGATCGAGATGTCGAAAGTGTGGTATTGAATACATAACTGTAGCTTCTTCTGGCACAGGTAATTTAAAAAGGCATTTAGAAGTTTGTCCAAAATTAAATATGCGTGATCCTAGACAGATGATGTTAGATCATAGTGATGACAATATGTTAACTCGTGTTCCAAAGTTTGAAGCCCATGTTTTTCGTGAGTTAGTATCTGTAGGCACTGCATTTTTTTGCATATAAGTCCCGATGAGGAGTCTCACACGGAGACACTACCTTTTAAGTCGAGGAAGTCGCGGGAAACGGATGTCGGAAGGGAAAAGACGGAAATCAGTATTTTGTCGGATTTAACTCGCATGTTTAGCTTCGGGCTCGCTTGTGGACCTTCGTTTTAAAACACATCCTAACCCAAGCCCATTAAATCATATCCAAGAAATAATTAAAACATGTCACAAATTAAAATTAAATTAAATTAAAATTAAATCTAATTAAATTAAATTCCTAATAAATCCATTCCTAATTAAAATAAATCACTCACCAAATTAAAATATTCCCCCACCAAAATTACACAAATTTATTTCCCTAAATGATTTAATTAAATACATCTCATTTACATGATTTATTTCCTTAACTAAAAACCCTATAGCTCACTTCGTCAGCCCCATCCACCACCTAGGACAAACCGACTCCGACCAAAGCCCCTTCATTAACAAAAGACAAAACAATAAACCTTGGCTAGCACGCCTCCAACTCTCTCTCTCAGCAATGAAACCCTAGAGGCAGCTCCCTCACGTCTCTCCCTTGACAGACAACACACAGCTCACACATATGGCCACACCGAGAACCCTAAACACCCTTCACGGTAAATCCTCACTCCAACCACGTGAAACCTACGGCAAACCCTAGCTCTCTCTTAACAAACGCAGACCACCAAGACCTCTCTCTCCTTCACGTAACAAAACAAGAACAGCACTCATGTTACTGCCTAAAACACGAAGCCACCCCACTCACCCCCACCGACGCAAGACAAACCCTAGAGGACACCCTAACAAATCACAAAACATCATCAATCACTAGCTGATTCACGCCCAAAGCCTCCTGAAATCACCTCATATTGTCGCATATTCACAGGCCTTAAGCCTCCTCCTTGCCGTGGACAAACACCTCGGAAAACCCCTTCAACACGTCCTTAGCCTTCACGCATATTGCCTAATTCAACGCCACTAACTGCCCCTTTTAGCTTCACTCAAAACAACTCACAGCCCTCACCACACACTCACCGCTTCACCATGACACCCCACATCCACAAATCTTACTTAGCCTTCATCAGCCCTTACCACACCATTAAGCACAACACATCCCCGCAGCATTCACCTCCCAAACCCTCAAAGCCACGCACCAGCCCCCCTCAAACACGTTCACAGCCTGCCCTTCCTTTTCACGCCACAGCCTTCACAAATCAACAGCCCACTGCCTTATGAAAATACTGCACCAAAACCAATCCTCTGACCAGCCTTCAACCCTCGCATAAGCCATACATCCATGCCCAAACACAGCCACAAACCTGCCAGTAAATCTCGCCTAAACTTCCCCCTATTCAGCTCCTCAAATTGCCGAGACATAACCCACTGCATTGCAAGCAAATTGTCGCATAAATAGCCCTTAAAACTGTCCCGAAAACACCCTGAAACTGCACAACAAACTGCTCAGAATCCCCCTCTCAAAACCGCATAAAATAGCAGCCCAATACCCCTCCAAACACGCCAAAATAGTCCCATAAATTACCAAGAAACAGTGACAAGAAAATACAACACAAACAACAGCGAAACGGAGTGAAAACAGCAGCCCAAACAGCGAAACAGCGAGGAAAAATGTTGGATTAGTGAACCAGAAAAGTTACAGAGCATCAACCCTTCCGACGGCCGTGTAACGCGCTTTCGAGAGAAGACAAAAGAGATTAGACTTGAGGGCACCCTTTTTACTTATTATCTTTCGTTTCTTTTATTTATTTTAATATATTATAGCATGAGAGTCGTTTGTTGAGGCATGATGTGAATTCTGGATGAACGGAATGCGTGTTCTCTCTTGTGGTATATCGGATGGAAACCCGGACGTAAATTCCGTAGCTGAATCCGAATGGACGGTAGTGCGGTTTGCACTCGGGATACAACGCCACATACTACTTGAGAGACACATATATTTCGTTTCATCCAACCATGTATTTGAGCATGATTAGGTTGCTAGTACATTATTTATTTTTGTAAGCATGATTTAGTCTAGTATGTTATTTATTTTTAAGCATGATTAGTTATTTATTTTGCGTTTGGAATTTGCATTAAGTTTATGTTGTTGTTTGCTTTTCACATTATATAATTGAAATATGTTCATGAGAATGCAGTGTGTTGTCATGTGTTATGAGGACTTACTTTCCAAGCATGCAAACTTAGACATAAGATTTATCTTTATGAACATGAACTAGATATAGGTTGTTCTTGAGCATGTTGCGTAGATTTGGTTAAGATATTGCAAAAATCACATCATTACAAGTGGCATAAGTAAGAGACCATTCCGAACCTAACGGTTTGAGGTCTTCCATTGCGAGGGGTGAGTGCGGCCTTAAATCACATTTTCCCGGTTCACACCGGGTGGCGACTCCATGTTATTTCTTCGGTATAGTTCCTCCGTGGACTATTCCGTACTCCCAATTAGGTCGCAAGCCTAGAACAGCGTCGTCAAGTTCTGTGTCCCACAGTATCTATTGTTATTATTATGCATGATTTGCCATTTCAATTTGTTGAGTATGGGGCATTAGAAAAATGATGAAGTATTTGTGTGATGAAATGTCATTTATATCTAGGAACACTGCAAGAGCCGATGTGATAAAGATA